>JABAJV010008579.1:0-61491 GCA_018854895.1 Tricholoma furcatifolium
TTGGACAATCCTGACGCCACAGATCAAATCACGTATTACATCAGCCGGACCGAGGTTTCTTCTTGTTCTTCATTTCTACTCTTGGTTAGACTTGTGGCTCTTGGGTATGCCAAAGAACTTAAATGCAACAAAAGGAACAGGAGACTGACAGGAGAACAAGTTTTCATACCATTTTACAAAGGTGCCATGGGTGGCGGTGATCCTGACAACCATATGCATCCTACTAAATAGTTGACCCTGACCAATGACAAGGTGCCGTACATCGGATGACAGGATGAACGCAGCCTCTCCCGCGTCCCGAGGTGTCTCGTTCTCGGCGTGGTGGTTGCATCGCCATTGGTCCTTGTACACATGGCGCCGCTGTGTGCTGTGTCAGCTCAATACATTATCCTTGATCATCGTGACGGATGCTCTTTCTCCTGGCTGGCCCCAGTAATCTAGTGACTATTCTTTTCACCTTTGTGCTGGTCTCGGAATCTACTGTAATTCATCAGCTTCTGGATTGCTCGATCTGTCAAACTTTCCCTTGACGCGAAGTGATTTTTTGTGTCACTGCTTGCATCTTCGCATGTTACCCCACATTACCTCTTCCACCAGTGCGATAGCGCCTGCTTCTGGTCCCTCGACACCAGCAGGAGGAGAGAGACGCTCTCTGGGCCATTTGCGAACGAGAAACGCTCCAGGGGCACGCAGCGAAGCCCCAACAATGTATCAGCCAATGCAAGATGCACATGTGTAAGATCTTGCTCGCTTGCTTTTGTCCTAATTCGCAATGTAATAAAACATTCAAGTGGTAGTGGTGTTCGACGAACTACAAATGCGGCGATCAACGACGAAAAACTAATCCCGTCTCCTGTGCTGTTTGGCCATTCTTGTGAGGCTATTTTATCGATACGGTATTGCCTTATTGACGTTGTGTGCACATAGTCTTGGAGTCGGACGCGGCGCAGGACACCAGCTTACCTGTGCCAATTGGAGCGAAATTTCGACCGCAACATTCGTCTATCTCGCAAGAATTACATTGGACATCCCTGGAGGGGGAGGAGCAGAGGGCTACAGGGTCCAGCTGTTTCGTCTCGTCGTTCTTCGGATATCTTGGGGGAATATCGAATTCGCTCCCATTCGTGTACCGCGAAACCTTCTCTTCCTTGTCAACACCAGTCCGTAGGGATTCCTCGACGACGAATACATCAAGCACACTCTCACCAAGCATGACCCCTCCATCATCTACTTCCGGGGAGCCAAATGATACGGATTCAATGACTTCGACAACATTAACGTCAGCCACGTCCACGCCCCAATCCACGAACCCAAATTCCACGTACACTCCGGATCCAACGTCTACTTTGTCTACTTCCGCTTCATACTCTACTGTATCGAATTCCACAGAAATATCTTCAACGGCTTCGACAACTTTAATATCCTCCTCATCCTCATCCTCGACGACAACTTCACTCACAACACCCAGCTCTGTGCCTGTTACCACAAATCTCACCCTGACCTCAAGCTCCACAACAATAAGCTCATCATTGCCAGTATCATCCAGCACTGTACCTGTCTCTTCTGTAGAACCATCTTCGTCAACATCACCTGTAACCCCAATTGTTTCGACATCTACTCCGTATAGTGTAACTTCAATTTCAATCTCTTCGTCGCCCAAAGTGTCTTCGCCCCGGTACGTGACGAAATGCAGTCTTTCAATCCCCTCTGATTTTTTGAACTCCTTCGACTTAGACCTACATCCGAAAAGTATTCTACAACGTCATCGGAACCAACGACGTTATTGTCGTCGTCAATACCACGCGAAACCCACTATACCACAACACTTGTGTCGAATTGGAGCACGGAACCCGCCCTGAGTACGAACTCGATAAGTTCAACCTCCCTCGAACCTGGCGTCCTCAGTACGAGTAATCCAAAAGGGCCATCTGGGTAAGCTGAGCCAATATTCAGAGGTTTTGATAAATTCATATTTCAATGCTAGCTTTGCACGCAACACTGGGGCAATAGTTGGAGTTGCGGTAGCGGGCACTTGTGCGATCATAATTGCGGTGATTGCAATATTTCTTGCTTGCAGGCGTCGTAAGGGAAGGCGTTCCTTTGGAGACTTGAGTAGCACTCATGCATTTCACGTCACCCCTTGGAATCCACCTCTGGCCGCTGATGATGATGCATACTTCTACACCCATCATACTAGGGAAAATGGATCCTTTCAGCACTTGAGCAGCGAGCCAGCTAATAGCGCGGCTCATACAACCGAGATGGCGCACTCTGGAAGAGAGTTTTTAGGCATTGAACATAGCCTTCGCGGGCCAAACAGCTCAGAGAGCAGCTTTTCACACCAACAAAGCTCCTCTTTTGCTCATCATCCCTTTTCTTTGCACAGTGGTGAGCCTGACCCATCGATTCCGTTTCCTGGAAACGCATATCGGCCGACACCGTTACCCCCGCCTACTTCTTACGCGGGTGTACCATACAGTGGAATACATGGCCACGAGCAACATAGTAGAGATGCGAGGACTAGCGTGCCATCGCTGCATCCTAGTTCTTCCTCTCACGGGCGTTTATATCCCGTGACAGGTTCTTCGTCATATGGACACCACTATCCTGGCTCTTCATCGCAGGGTCATCTATGCGCTTCTTCCCATGGACACGAACCGACCTCGACTATATCTGCACACGAGTCTATCGCCTCTCGTTCGTCTCTACAGCGACCAACAACTTTCAAGGAAATTATTAGTCGGCTTCGTCCTAACCGTAGCTCATTGCCCAACATAATTGTTCATCAGACCTCCTCAAGGTTCAACTCTCGAGAATCTCTACCTTTTCACAAGACAGGCTCACGACCGCCGCCGCCGCCGCCGCTACCTCTCGCAACCTTGTCGCTCAGTCACCCCAAAAAACCTAGTGTTGAACTTGAAGGCGATAAATTATGGCCAGAAGCCACCCTACCTCCGCTACCGTCTCCGACGACAACAGAAAATTCGAGGATGCTGGACAACCTCCTTACTCCGCAACTAGCACGTGTGGCGTCAGACGGTCACTCTAGCTCTGCAAGTCTACGCGATCATGTCGATTACTCGCGGCCAATCAGTGGGGTAGGTTTTTGAATTGTCCTTTGGGATACAGGTACTGACACGATTGGCAACAGATGATACGGAATAGAGTGCAGAGTACGATGACATTTTCAACAGACACACAACTAGATGACGGAGGCTCGTTGTCAAATACAATATTATGATCTAATCTTATATCTCCCTTGATATTGTGTCGTTGAAGGTTGATTGACTTTTGAAATCTCATGATACATGTCATGTGTCGTGCAAAGAGTTAAAACTCGTTTGCTACTTCGTTATCGTTAATACAAATGAAGATGAGGGTAATGATACGAGCACAATGAACAAGACGTGAGACAAGAGAAGAGAAATGATGCAAAGAGAATACAAATATTTCTACATCTATTTACTTCTTCTTGGCGGCCTTCTCAGCGGACTTCGTCACTACATAACAATTTTAGTCTCAAAACACAATCTTCTGAAGACAAATGTCACTTACCCTTGCCACCAGACTTCTCGGTCTTGTCGACGGACTTGATGATACCGACGGCAACAGTCTGCCTCATGTCACGGACGGCGAAACGACCGAGAGGAGGGTACTCATTGTAGGACTCTGATTGTTCATAAGAAAACGGCGCTAAAAATGATGAATGAACGCATTACTCACCAACACACATGGGCTTGGAGGGAACGAGCTTAGCAATGCAAGCATCACCAGACTTGACGAACTTGGGAGCATCTTCAAGAGATTTACCAGTTCGGCGATCGATCTTCTCGATGAGCTCAGCGAACTTGCAGGCAATGTGGGCGGTGTGGCAATCGAGGACGGGTGCGTAACCAGCACCGATCTGACCAGGGTGGTTGAGGATGATGACCTGGGCGTTGAAGGAAGCAGCCTCCTTGGCGGGGTCGTTCTTGGAGTCAGAGCAGACGTTGCCACGACGGATATCCTTGACGGAGACGTTCCTAAAGCGAGGGTTAGATCCAAGAATGCATAGACAAGCAAGATAAGCTCACTTGACGTTGAAGCCGACGTTGTCACCAGGGGCACCCTGCTCGAGCTGCTCGTGATGCATCTCGACGGACTTGACTTCAGTGGTCACGTTGGAAGGAGCGAAGGAGACGACCATTCCAGCCTTGATGATACCGGTCTCAACACGACCGACGGGCACTGTGCCGATACCACCAATCTTGTAGACATCCTGGAGAGGAAGACGGAGAGGCTTCTCG
Source organism: Tricholoma furcatifolium (assembly GCA_018854895.1). Lineage (NCBI taxonomy): Eukaryota > Fungi > Basidiomycota > Agaricomycetes > Agaricales > Tricholomataceae > Tricholoma > Tricholoma furcatifolium. The sequence goes on from JABAJV010008579.1 coordinate 4,287, forward strand.
GAAGGACGGACGGGGGGCTCGATGGCATCGATGGCATCGAGGAGGGTCTTGCCCTTGACGACACCAGCCTTGGTCTCCTTGGTCCAGCCCTTGTACCAGGGCATGCTGTAACACCGCGTAAGTATATGTTAGATCTTTTGATTTGATTGATGCTTACTTGGTGGACTCCTCCAACATGTTGTCACCGTGCCAGCCGGAGATGGGAACGAAAGCAACAGTCTTGGGGTTGTAGCCGACCTTCTTGATGAAGCCAGAAGTTTCCTTGATAATTTCATTGAAACGGTCCTCGCTCCACTACAATGCAATATATTAGCTTTCACGTTGGTAACATTGATTTCGGATGTCTAACCTTGGTGGTGTCCATCTTGTTGACGGCGACGATGAGCTGCCTGACACCGAGGGTGAAGGCAAGGAGAGCGTGCTCGCGGGTCTGGCCATCCTTGGAGATACCAGCCTCGAACTCACCAGTACCACCGGCGATGATGAGGATAGCGCAGTCAGCCTGGGAAGTACCAGTGATCATGTTCTTGATGAAGTCACGGTGACCAGGGGCATCGATGACCTGGTTGAAAACCGTGAGATAAAGCAAGAAAAAAAGCTAGACAAAAACTTACAGTGACCATGTACTTGGGGGTCTCGAACTTCCAGAGGGCAATATCGATGGTGATACCACGCTCACGCTCGGCCTTGAGCTTGTCAAGAACCCAAGCTGTGGATTGTGATCAGTTTTGAGGCGATTAGATGGATATAAAAAAGAGATACGCACCATACTTGAAGGAACCCTTGCCGAGTTCAGCGGCTTCCTTCTCGAACTTCTCGATGGTACGCTTGTCGATACCACCGCACTTGTAGATCAAGTGACCGGTGGTGGTGGATTTACCGGAATCGACGTGACCGATGACTGTGAAGGTTGATGAGTCCAGGGTCGGTGTATCGATAAGATAAGTACAGACCGACGACGTTGACGTGAGTCTTTTCCTTTCCCATTTTATATGAGTTCTAAAAAGAGATGGTAAGTACGAAAGATCGTTGAAGATCGTTGAAAGATGGCGATGAGGACGAAGATGGAGCGATGAAGATGTCGTACGACAACGATAAGATCGCAGACATTGTAGAGGGGATGAAGAAGGAGAAAGAGACGAATAAACTTACTTGAGTGGTGAAAAATTGACGAGAGGAGAGAGAAGGTGGTGGTTGGGAAGAAGAAGATGGCTGGAAAGTATTTGGCCTAGTTATAGTATTTGAGGTGAAATTTTTTATCGATTGAGATTTGATCTGATTGATAACATCAGTGTGACTCTATCCGCACCGTCACAAGATAAGCGTGACTTGAGATCCGACAAGATGGTCGATCCAGCATGCACGCTCGGATGTTTAATGCGGCCTCGACAAATTTCTGGTTAAAACTACATGCATTTGCTACATGTTCCGGGTAATTTGACCGTAATACAGCGATGGCAATACAGGAATAGATAATCATACCCTCAACCCTACTGATCTTCCATACCCCATCCTCCTCCTCCTGCCAGGAATCGGCTCTGTGATATCTTTTCAAATGTTGGTCGTGCAGAGACCTCAACACGCAAACATGCCCTGACAAGAGCTGCCGCGTCGCCAAGCGCTCCTCCGCCGTCGGCTTCTTCATCCTCACGCTCCTTGCCCTCTCCACATCTTTCATCCAGCACGATCGATGCGTTTGCAAATGGGGATTCTAGACCCTCCTGCGTTTCTTCCGCATTCATGAACGGGCACTCCCCTATAAGCAGAACATATGCCACCACTCCAAATGCCCACACATCTTGTTCTTTCCCATGATATCGTTCACCACGCAAGATCTCTGGCCCTGCGTAGTCCAATCTGTGAAGATAGTCAGCTGTTGTAAACAATAGTTTAGTGCAAAACACCTACGTCCCGCTGAACGTATCCCAGCCGTGTTTCTTGACAAGCCCAGAGCTACCAAAGTCGATTAGAATGCATGTGCCGTTCGGTCCTAGAACGACATTTTCGTCCTTGACGTCGCGGTGTACTAACACATTATAAGACAAGTCTGAAGCGCAAGGAGAAGGATCGGCGTACCGATGCCTTGTGCATGAAGGAAACACAATGCATCTGCAATTTGTCCGAGATATGATCGAATCGCACTTGCAGGAAGCCCATGCGGAAAGGTCTCGATAAGATCGAATAGATCAGATGGTGGTGGATGCTCAGTCCCTTGATCTTCAGGTGTCGTGGAGGGCAAGACCAAATAATAAAAGTGATTATCCTCGAAAAAGTCCAGGAGAGGACAGATGTTAGGATGGCCATTAACAATCTTGCCTTCAACCCACGAATGTTCTGCAGTGCTATTTGATAGGGAATCTAAGGTTTTCGGCGTTGTCGCGAAGCGTGAAGGATCCCAAGGCCGAATGGGGGGTAATACATATGAGATATTAGAGATCGCAGACATAACATAGATTTCTATTGGAATCGTTCCGTGTTGAGGGTGTTTTTTCCAACAATCTGCAAGGATACGTGACTTGATGATCTGCTTGATAACAACGGGGGGCTACACCAGATCTTCAATGGTGGGAGAGAAACAGATAAGGACAGCGGGCACGCACCCCAGTGGATCCATCGGCACGAAGTTCTCGAGCACGTTTGACCAGACCATACGCACCACGACCGATTTCGCCTTCAACAACGAAATCTGAAATACTCCGACCGCCGAGGAAAGACTCCTTTTCTTTATCATTTGGGGAGGGTGCGCGTGTACTTGCAGCGACGCTGAGTAAGCTGGCAGAGCTATTGGCCCTACGTAGGTTTTGAGGTAAGAGGGCTGGAGGCGACGGAGATTCTAGCGGCGCAATAGATACACGTCCAGCAATGAGAGAAACGCGTTGGCGTGAGGATCGTCTACGAGGGCGAGGTGATGATGGGGAATAAGGGGGTTTATTGGAACCTGCAGAGCTGGGTGGACGAGACTGGATAGGAGAAGCGACGAGAGGGGGGGATGAGGATATCATGTGAAGAGAAAAGGAGGAAGAAGGGCAATCGAGGAAAGCATGATGGTGTTTGCGAGGATGTGCAGTCGGCTCACAAGCGCTAGGCTCACCGGCATTCGAAGGCTCTGGAGACGAGCATGATGGCCCCTCGTTGTTGTGGTCGTTCCACTGAAAGCCCCGACCTATTGACGTAACACCCCAGCTCCCCACACTTGCAGCCCTGTAGTATAGGGGCGAGGTCTTCCAGTCATCATCGTCAAACGTCAGATCAACAGTAGACGTCGACGTCGACAGCATGTAAAATGGAGAGGATCAAGTCCAAATCCCCCCGGTGGTCAGGGGAGTGGGGCAGTACAGCATTTGTGTGGCCTCTGCAATTTTCGTTTCATTCTCCCCACGTGCGCATCTAATCTAGTCATCCCGCCTTTTGTCTACGACATTCTCAGTACATCTTTGGCTCTCCGGAACCCTATTATACTACTTCAATTCCTATGTACCTCCCAGTTAGCAATACAGCAATTGTAACAACAAGAAAAAAATATTACATTTTAATACTGCCTTACAGCAACTTGTGGCAGTGCCAGGATCCAGTGTCACGTGATTACGACCGCAATACTCCCGTTAGACTTGAAGTCGTCAACGCCGTCAACCTCAAGCCCCTCAAAACTGTAAGTATCCCCCTCCCGACCCATGTCTGTGCGCCAATCGATTCCATTCCACTGGACGAGTCCAACGCTATGCATTTCGCCCCATGAAAATCAGTAGTTTCGTTGGATGGGCTGGACTCTGGCTGGATGACCTTTCCGGTTGCACATCCAACTCCGAAAACTTTTACTGACTACACTTCTTCTTCAGTCCGCCATGGCCGTCAAGATCCCCATCGTCAAAAAGCGCACCAACAAATTCAAGTACGTATACTTCATCATCATCATTCTTCGTCTCTGAATCTTGTCCAGGCGCCACCAATCCGATCGTTACCATGGAGTGAAGGAGTCCTGGAGGAAACCCAAGGGTATCGATAACAGGGTCAGGCGCCGCTTCAAGGGCCAGACACCCATGCCCAAGGTGCCTATATTCGCGAATTTTTTAAAGTTCTATTACTGAGCTTTCTCCGTAGATTGGTTATGGCAGCAACGTCAAGGTAATTGTCCAACTTAGTGTTGCCTTTCCATCTAATCCTTACTGTTCAACAGACACGCCACCTCCTCCCCAACGGCCTCAAGAAATTCGTGGTCAGCAACGTTCGGGAAGTCGAGCTCCTCCTCATGCACAACAAAAGCTTTGCTGCTGAAATCGCTCACAACGTCTCGAGCCGCAACCGCACCACTATCCTTGAGAGGTCTGTCGATTCTTTGCTTTGACTCTCGTCGTCCTATGTTGATAATCGCAAATCAGGGCCAAAGTTTTGGGCATCAAGGTGACGAACCCCGCTGCCCGCCTGCGGTCAGAGGAGTAGAGGATGGGTCTCCTTTTCTTGCATCTCACATACTTGTAACACACATATGCTGGAATACTCATCCACATGCGCCATGCCTTTATGCATATGTACACATTCCAATTTGACGTTCTGAGAAGTCTTGTGGATTCATCCTATTTTGGACCGAACATAATCAAGACATCAATCAATCCCTTTCCCAACCCACGACTACTATTTGTTCCTTACACTCATTATGCATTCTTGGCGTGCTGGAAAGCAAGTATGTTGCGCTTTGATTGCTATCTTTCTCATGCCTTGTCTAGCATAAGAGATCTGAGAACTGCATCTCATGCTGGTGACTGGTACACTGCAAATGGTAGCGAAGTTCAGTTTTCAACGCTGGATTGGACCTTACGTTCTCGCAGCGTCAGATTTAGAGTCGGAACTTGCGACTTGGCTTGCAGCTGCGGGACGTACCGAAGATTCCTACCCTATCAAGGGATGCAAAGCAATTATTGCACCGTAATATCTCTGTCTTCATGCTGATCCTCTCTTCTAACATGTAAGCAGGCACGCAGGTTACGCATATTCAGGACCTGCAGCTGCATGGGCATACAAGAGCATTGACATAACAGGAATGTGAGGTATTTACTTGCTGAGCTTTCCTTGATTGACGGTGCCTCTCAGCAAGCGCGTCTTCATCCTTGGACCATCGCACCACTTTTACCATGACGGGTGCGCTATATCCTCCTGCAAAGATTACGATACTCCGATCGGTAAATTGCCTCTGGATATCGAGAGTGTGTTCTTTCATTGCACATGATCGTCTCACCTCCTGAACCTATTTTAGCTGTGGAGGAACTTCGCAAGACTGGTCATTTCGAATCGATGTCAATCAACGCTGACGAAGCGGAGCATAGCATCGAGATGCATCTTCCATATGTACGAAAGGTGTTTGCTGGGTAAGATATTTTATCACTCGTTGAGCACACTAGCTCAGGTATGGTCAGGCAGGACATTAGGATTGTCCCAATTGTCGTTGGTTCTATTTCAAAACAGGTTGAAGCCAACATAGGCACCGTCCTTGCTCCATATCTCGACCGTGATGACACGATCTTCATCGTCTCCAGCGACTTTTGCCACTGGTAACACCCAATTTCTCATTGTTATACTACATTCTAACCTCTTGATTTAGGGGAACGAGGTTCTCGTACACATATTATTATCCTGAAGCATCACCTAGCGACACACCTGCTGTTAGACTCTCTCGCACCGTTTCACCTAACCCTGCCAACCCGATCTATCAGTCTATTCAACAACTCGATCATGAAGCCATGGATTTGCTTAGCCTGTCGCCTTCTAGTGCAGAAGCTGCTCATGTACAATTCGCAGACTATCTTGTGAAAACCAAGAACACAATTTGTGGCCGCCACCCGATTGGTGTTTTACTTGGTGCCCTAGGGGCCTTGGAGAGGTCAAGAAACATCAAGCCCACGCTAAAATGGGTGAGGTACGAACAGAGCAGCGCCTGCCATACCATTAGGGATTCTAGCGTTAGTTATGCAAGTGCTTGGATCCGTTTCTAGGGAGATTTTATTTTGTACAGGAGATACTTCTAAATTTCAAAGGAATCGACCGATGTATGTCTAGTATACTATTATTGTTTGTATGTTAAAGATTGCTCGACATAGAAACTTGGGAACCGACTGGGTCATCCCCTTCGTTGAGGTGTTCCGAACCTGGCACTCCTGGGTCGTCCACGACCTGTGATCTGACCTCAGCATGCGCACAATCTGAATTTGAATCTGAACTTTTACGAACCTTGCCGTTTGCAATCTCTATGTCCTCAAATCCCCAGTCTCTGGAAGCACCATCTTTCAGGTGGGAGCCATCCGCGATACACGTCGCTTTCCAGCCTGCCAACATCTGCTGACTTTCCGGAAGACGGTCAAAGGTTGATAAGGAACAGCACCCTACTCGTACAGGTAGGGCTCTGTTGCCAAGAAGGCTTCTGACAAGAGTGATGACAGTGGCCGCGTGGCTCACTAGAAGAATACGAGAACGCTTTCCTGGGAATTTGTGCTCTAGTGCCACCGCGAAAGCCTCAAGGAACCCATCGGTACGGTCGTGGACCTGTGCGACATCTTCTCCTTTGCGGGACGCGTACCACACGGACGACCACTCGGTGCTAATTTCGGGGAAATATTGCTTCAATGACTCTGCAGATCCAGGGCGCGGATGGAGTCCCGTGCCCGGTACAACAGGTGAAAACCATTCCGCTAGACCTGACGCAGATGAGATGTGTGATAATCCTCGATAATCACAGAAATGTCAAGAGTGACGTACCATGTTCTACATAGATAGGGAGGCCAAGTCCAGATGCTACAGGCTGCGTGGTTTGCAAACAACGATCTAACTCTTGCCTTCAAAATGGGGCCTGCTGACTAGTAGTTTGATAAACACTGACAGAATGGAGAAGAGAATATGGCGGTGGGCCGCTCGTCGGGTGGAAGAGATAGGAAGTAATCGCGAAGTTCCTGAGCCTGGGCCTGAAGATGACGCGTTTCTAGTACCAAGATGGAAGAACAAAGGAAATAAGGATCCACCTCTCCAAAAGCTGCCAGGGGAGGGTCACGAGCTAGGCCCGTTTTACTTTCCCTGTATCGTTGCAGGAGGTAAAAATAAGAAGCTGAAGAGAAATAACACTTAAATTTACCAATTGGACGTAACCCAGTTTAATCTATAACCTGATGACTAGATCAGAGATCAAGTACCGTAAAATAACGAGTAACTACTACCGTGTCTCGCAATGTAGATCTTTTCAAGCATGTCAACGCACAGCAAATGAGCGAAAGGGCTAGATGGCGGTGGATTGAGAACAAGGTGTATGGCACTGATTAAAAGTTATATCAAGTGACCAGTCTGCATCGTGGTTGGGGGTGTGCCCTGGGTGCCCGGATGGCAAGACTTTTTGCCTTGCGATCACTCAGAACTCCTCAAAGGCTCAAAGCCAAGCGAAATGTCTGTGCTGTCACTTTCAATGATTTTATTTCGCGCCACAATCGATATCAGTATCGGGTAGGAAAACAAGACTAAAGAACAGATACGTCGGAGGAAGTAAATGTATTAGAATATTATGCAACGGATGAGCAACAGAACATTGGAACATTCGGCACCTAAAGCCCTAACCGTATGACAGGATTTTGACTACCCTGGCAGAAGCAAACTGTCTAGGTAGATTTCAAGACAAGGATGGGAAGGCAGTCTGGTCATCGACGTTGATAGCCGGAGCAGGAGCAGAGCGGGAGCCACGGGCGGCTCCGCGACCACGTCCGCCACGGGGCCTGTCTCCGCGATCGCCACCACGGCCACGTCCACGTCCACCACGGTCTGGTCGCTCAAAACGAGCATCGATCTCGATGAACTGCTTCTCCTCCTTCTTGGCGCGAGCCTTAGGGACCGTCTTGGTCTGTATAACGAAAAAAATGACTGTCAGTGGGAATGTGGCGTATATGTTTGCTCAACTGACCTTGCCAACAAAGTAGGCATTATCCTCGTCCTTTGACATAGGGACAACGTCCTTCCACGTGTCAGCGCCATCGTTGGCTTGACGAGGGCCTTCAAGCTTGGGAATGATTGATTCCTTGTCCTTCTGCTGAGCAAGGTATTGGTCGAGTGTGAGGGTGTTGTCCTCTTCTTCGGGCTCCTTCTCACGACGGGGACGGCCTTCGGCCTTCTCGCCTTCTGCAGCAGGTGCACCTTCGGCGGGGGCAGAGGAGCCCCAGTCAGCTGCGTTTGCAGTGTCGGCGGTCCATTCGTTGGCCTCAGCTGTGGCATCGACGGTGGCGTCTTGCTCATTCTTCAACTCGGTGTTACCATCAGCGCCTCCCCATGACTGCTGGATCTTTTTGTCAGAGTCGCTTTGCGGGGGAAAAAAAAAGTCAGAACAGATTGACTTTTGAGTTTTGATGATGAACTGACGTTTTACCGGTCTGGCTGTGCTTGTCGAAAGGACGGCGCCCACCCCTCTGAGCTCCGCCTCGACCACCACGGCCCCTGGGGCGATTATCGGCTGATGGAACAAGATGGAGTCGATACTACTATCGAGTGAAAAAGAAGGGACGATCGTACGTTTCCGCTGGCCCTCAGTCTCCTCTACGCCATTCTGGTTGGGGTTGGCGTCCTTTGGAGCAGATTTGTTTGCACCACCACGAGGGTAATATTTTCCACCGCGGGCAGCAGGACCTCCCCTAGGCTTCTGTGTTCCACGAGTGGGTGCAGATGTAGTGGATGCAGCAGGTGCAGCAGCCTTTGCAGCAGGTGCAGGGCTTGAGGGCCGTGAGGCGTCCTCAGCTGTTGATAAAGGTTAGATTCGATGACATGGGACGATGAGGGCGATAAGTACCATCCAAGAGGGCAAAAGGGTTTTTCGTGGCCACCGACATGCTCGACGGGGCCCTTTTTACAAACAATCAGTTGCACGGATTTGAGCTGCAATCGTTCTCTTGACTTTTTTCGGACCCCAGTTTCGTCCACACGTGCTTTCGGGGTCCTCCCAAGCCACGCTAGGTACTGTACAGTTTATGATTTCCTATTAAAGCACCCATTCCGCCTCAACATTCTCTAACGCAAAATTCACAGGTCAGTTGTCCTCAATTCACTGTCAAAATTCCTTTCCTCACCTTTTTCATAGCCGCTCAAAAGCATCTCGACGACGACTCGCCCGCCTTTAGTGGACTGGTGTGGGTCGAGGACCTTGAGACCGTCATAGTGGACTGGAGAGGGATCTGCGATGGGACTTGGGTGCGGTGGGCTTGTAGTGTTCCTCGGAGCGCGTGCGGTGTACTCTTCGTGGTCGCCGTGTAGGCACTGTCGCAATGTCTCGTTGTACATCAATTAATTAATTAATATTTATTTATTTATTTTCTTCCTTCCTTCAGTCACAAACTGTCACACCATCACATCACGATTACTGATCGTTGCTCACCGTCCTCGCCGTTGACCAAGCCTTCTTGTCGCTGTCGTCAACGTCGTCCTCATACGATGGGCTCTCGTCGCCTCGACATTTCGTCGTTGCTCTGCGACGAACAGGTCCCTGAGCCTGTCATCCTTGCCCCACATCTCAGACAGCCCCGTCAATCGTCTTCTCCATCTCACAACCGCCCGCCTCCATCCCCCACGACGTCGCCCACATTCCCGGCCCCATCCCAGATGTTGCACTCCCACCGTCCTCTGTCGTCGCATTCCCATCCTTCCCATCATCATCACAGCCCTTCCTACTCGCTTCCTTCCCCAGCTTTACCTTCTCCCTCAATGACACCAAAGCTTCCGTCTTTTGGCCTAGAAGCCCTCGTACAGGCTGCCACTGAAGAACGTAGACGCCTTAGTGTCAGTGGGCCCCCAGACGACGCCCAAAGACGTCTCAGTCCCAACGTCGAAACACGTCACGTTCAGTCTCAGCACTTTCCCCAACAGCCACCTTTTCGACAGCATAAGCCATCTTCCCCTCTTCTACATCATTCTCCGACCACAACCCCTTCCCAACCTATGCTCAGTCCTGTCCAGCTGATCCGCAGCCCTACTTATTCTTCAGTCACTCATCATAGACATCGCGACGAACAACACGTTCGTCTTAATGCACCTGACGATGTTCATTATCGATCATTACCGTCTCCCTACTTCTCGCCACCCATGCAGTCTCAACCTGCTCGTGTTCATGACCACCGTACTCAACAGCAAGAGTTTGACCGCCAACGCATTCACCATGAACAGCTTCTGCTTCAGGAGCAGCAACAACAAAAGTATGCTCGAGAACGTCAAGCCACCTATGCAGATAGGCAAATATTACCTCCACCCACTCACTCCCGCACACCCTCTATGCCTTTGCATCTCGATCCGCCTTCTCGCCATCTGCAGCCTCAACAACCAATATCTCTTTCACACCCACCAGTTTCGGGCCAATTGCACACAAGTGGCCGGAAATCGGATCCGGGGCAGCCGCACATGTTCAATCTCGACCGTTCTGCTCATTTTCCCCCACATCCTCTTCCTCAGGATGATGACCTTGCTTCTCATCCAAATAAGAAGCGCCGATACTCTGACTCACCTGTCCAAACAATTTCGGCGGAGGAAAGGGATCGAATACAGCGCGAGCGAGATAAAATGGAAGCAGGAGATCTCGGATATGGGCGACCAGAGCCTAATGATCCACCTCGTCGACCTGGGTCAGGTTATGGTCATGGTCGAAAGCATATTGGTTTGGGGGAGCTCATGTCGCCCAATTATGAAGTACCGCGCGCCCACTCAAGTATAGGCGGTTCATCCATGCAAACCGCGCCTTCCGAAGGTCTTTTTCAGCTCAAAGATTCAAAGGATCACTCTTCCGAAGGTGCTACACTTCGAGACATCTCACGAGAGCCACGAGCTCGTGAGATTGTTGCGCGGGAGACGTTTCGTCCGGATATTGCACCCTCTGAGGACTCTCACGAGAGTGGGTCGAAGGAAGGAGTCTCTCGTGTCCGCAGACGTTCACCCCCAGGCAGTGAGTCTGGCAGGGCCATTGCAGCAAAGAAATCTGAAGAAGTGGAACATACTCTGCACGATCTCCTACGTCCTGAGCCCCATGTCAAAGAAACATTGGTCCCGCCACCGCCCCCGAAGACGGACAAGATCATCGTGCATGAGAAGGAGGTTAAACCCGAGATCGCTGAAAAGATATCGGCGACCTCAGAGCTAGCATCTCGGACGACGTTCTCTGGCAAGGACAATAAGTTGTCAGCTTCTGAGAAGGAGCACAAGAAGCGACCGCCGTCGCGAACGACTATTGACAACACTTTTATTGGACCGCACGTGCCAGCCAAGAAGCAACGGACCATTCCTGCACAAACGGCGTCGGTTACGAAACCAGCAGAGGAAGATGCGCACGAATGGTTTTTGGAGCATTTTGACGACTATAATGTACCCGCAAAACCCCAGCCACATCTCCCAGAGGCAGCGAATCCACCAGCATCTTCCACTCGCCAACTGTCAGTATCGAAGATGCGCACCCCAACGCCCACAGGCATGCCTGACGCAGCCGACGCGCTTGAACAAGAACTCGAGGAACTATTAGTTGATGCCCGGCCTGTCGGGAAAGTGGAGCCCAATTCAGAAATGGAGGTCGATCTGGTTACTGAGCTTGTTGTGGAAACATTAGAGGCGGAAGACACAAAACCAAATGTTGGCATGGAAGTGGATGTCGAGGATGAGCTCTTGAGCCTATTGGATGACCAACCCAGCTCGCGGCGACCGGTCACCAAGGCGGTCACTCCCGCTGCATCGGCTGCAAAGACACCGTCAGTTGCGGTGAATGGTGCGAGACATGCGTCTCCTTCAGTCACTCCCCTTACGTCGGCACCCTCTCCTGCTGCTTTGCTTGCTCCTGTGCCTCGACCTTCGTCCACTCGTCCAGTCTCTGAGCGCGGATCAATGCCGCCTCCTGCGTCTGTTTCTCCCGCACGAGGAAAGGAGAAAGAGGAAAGAGATAGTGGCACTGTGGCGGTACCCATTAAAAAGAAGAAAGACACATCGTCAAAGGTGCGTTGTATTCCTTGTGTAAGTTGACTCGTTTTGACATAATCCATTGACATAGGCCACCAATAAGACTAAAGCTATTGCCGCCCTGTCTGCAGAATCGCCCGCAGTAAAATCTCGAGCAAAGCCTGGTCCAAAACCGAAGCCTAAACCTTCCGATACCCCTCTTTCAACCGTCCCTGTGAAGTCGAAAGCCACAGGTCTGAAAAAGTCAGCTCCTTCACGATCACGATCGACATCTGCCATGCCGAGTGGATCAGCAGGCCCTGAAGGTGCTAACGAACTCAAGGCAGAAAAACAGCAGGAGGAGGAGGAGGATTCGAATCAGGAAGATAATAAACTGTACTGCGTTTGTAAAACAACGTATGATGAGGACCGGTTCATGATTGCCTGCGATCGGTGAGTCCCCTGCTTGCGGACGTGTGTGCCATGATGTGCTAATACCCTGTTATCTAGATGTGATGAATGGTATCATACCCAGTGTGTGGATATGCCAGACCTCGAGGTTGATCTTGTCGATCAATTCATATGCCCTCCTTGTATCGCAAGTCAGTGAAGATGTGCTTCCTCCTACACTCCTTACTGATGTCTTGGCAGAATATCCGAACCTTCACCTCAAAACAACATACAAGACGCGATGTCTGTATGGGCTCCGACATGCCGACCCCTCGTCCACCAAAGCATGTCATCGACCGGCACGCGGCGCATTTTCAAAGTACTGTTCTGACGAATGTGGTGTCAAGTACATGCAATCTCGTGTCGATGCGTGGGCCAAGAAAGGCGGTAAAAAAGACAAGCTTTGGGAAAGCGTGAAAGATTCCGAGAAGCGCGAAGGGGTTGTTGTCTGTGTTGCAGAGTCGAATGGACCGAAGATGGAAGTCGATGGCAATGATGGAGGCTTGGTGCTCAAGCAGAAGAAGACCAAGGCCGATCGTGAAGTCGAGAGACTGAACAAGTTGCTGGACTCTATCGTCAAGCTCCGTGAAGACGTCAAGAAGGAGATGGAGGGAGTGATATGGCGCGAAAAGTTGTTGGAGCTGGCGAGTGAAAGGGCAGAACAAATCGGTGAATGTGGATGGGACCAACGGCTTTGCTTTGGCGATGACGAATGTGCTGACCTGGGAGCGGGAGTTTTGGAAAGCTACGATGTCAATCTGCAGAATGGAGAAACGGCTCCAAGTGGCAAATGGTGGTGCTCTGGGAAGAAAGTCTGCGATCGACATGCGGGGTGAGTTCAGCGGCGCGATGATTCGAATGTTGTGGATTTTGACTAACACATTTGCAGTTGGCAGGCTGTGCGGGTCAAGGATGTCTGTAAAGAGAAGGAGAAGAAGAACGACGCCTTGTTAAACCTCACAACACGTGAACGTGAAATACGCAAGCGCATCGAAGATATCTTGGATCCTCACGGGTCCAAATGTGACGATCCCTCCAGTAAATCACCGTTGAAGACTTCAAACGCCAAGCTGTCAAACGGTCACACGAAGGGAAAAACGACGGCCGACACGACGACGAAGAAGGGCAAAAAACGCAAAGCTCCTTCATGATATATGTAGACTATGTATTTCAAGATATGGTTTCTATTTCTTTTGGGTCATAGATTTTGTGGGTCTAGTTAATTTCGCTTTGAACTCTTGTTTTCGTTTAATCACGCTGTATGTATCTTTGGATTTAAAGACTCTTGTCTTCGTTTGGTGGCAAGCGAAATGTAATATAACGGTAGTACAATATAGTCCTGTCCTTCCCTCTGTAGGCGTAATGAATCTGCCTGGAGTCCACCGACTAGCGGAAGACGAACGACACGCTGTGAAAAACGACGCGTGGAATGACACTAATAACCATCGCCCTCGCCCCCTTCCTTGCAAAAGCCCTTCTTCTCGAATAGAATCTGGGACTTGACTTCTTCGCGTTGTTTCTTTTCGTTAGTCTCATTTTTATGGTAGGGCTCCAATGTCTTCCAATCGACTTGTTGTAGAGGGATGTCGTCTTCCTGATCGAGATCCTGCAGGAGTATGTAGAGTCAAGAACTCGAATGATTGTTTAGCGACGCACTATCTCTCCTAGGAGGACAACATTCTCTCCGCGTATGAGGTAAAGGCCTTGTCGCTGTTCTGCAAAGGAATTGCCATGATATATTCGCTCTACAGTGTCTTCTAATACGAGGTTTGCTGGAAGAGATGAATAAGATCTTTGAGGTGCTACAGCCTGACATGCATTGGCTGGCTCACCGAACTGATCATAGGAACGTAATACACCGTGAAGCTTGCGGCCGTCGCGTAGAATTACCAGCATCTTCCCTGAGGAAAATCAAGCAAGAGTAGATGGATGACATGGTGGGAAGACGGGAAGTGCTCAGGACGTGATGAGAGTGGAGTTGACTTGAGGCAGACGTACTGTCCACACAATCTACGAGAGAGCCTGAAGTTGTGAAAGGGATGAGAGAGTCCATAGTGGTGGGAGAAGACAAGGAAGGGCGATGACCAACGGCTATAAAATGAAGAATAAAAGGAAAGGAAAAAGGGACGCTGGGAGCAGGATTTGAACCTACGCGGTGAAACACCAAGTGATAGTGTTAATTCAAATCACTCGCCTTAACGACTCGGCCATCCCAGCTTGTGATCAAGCTCATTCAATAACATATCGACATGACTCTCCAACAAGAATATCAAAAGCCCCTTGTATTCATCTATCTATTCTATGACGCCGGCGCTGTACCAGCATACTCCCATTGCCCTGCCTCCGCCTTCTCCTCCAAAGGTTCCCATCTGCACAAAAATCAGCCATGCACATTAGCAAGACAAATACAACGCACGCTTTCCACTCCACCATCTTGGTCGCCAAGCTAAGCTCGTCCGACGCGACATCCAAGGCCTCCTCTATTTGGCCGTCGTCCAGCTCTTTTTCTGCAACAGCAATGACTCCATTTGCATTCTTCACAATATTGAGTTTGCGGAGGGTCAGCGCCTCGACGCCCTGTCGGTAAACTGAGGATTGCGGGATCGACGCGAGCACGGCAAGCGTTTGCTCGTAGGTTTTTGTGAGTTGAGGGAGAGGATTAGGGTGGACTGCGAGGCCTGTGATGCCTGTAGTGCGTTTTAGGGCATTTGCGAGGGGTCGACTGGCGCGAAACATGGCCGCCAATGTTGTACGGAGAGAACAGGTATATTTGGCGGAGTTTCAAATTTATCTTTGCCTCTACCACCATGGCATTGGCTCTGCCCTCCCTGCGCAACTTTTTCGCGTCGTCGCGCGCAGTCTCAGGCGCTCTCTTTGCGCCCACCTTTACTTGGGCAGCGCCCTCACTACAATCGTTGCTCGAGCTTCTACCACCCTTCGTTCTTGCAGTCCCCAAGTCTAAAATATCACACTCCCGCAAGTCTATGCGAAGCGCCAACAAAGGTTTAAAGGACAAACAAAGTGTGTGTTTCACTATTTAACTTGTATATTGCGCTCATAGCTTTTGTAGACATCGTCAACTGCCCAGGATGCGGCCACCCAAAGCTCGCGCACCACCTCTGCCAAAACTGTTATGGATTCCTTAGTCGGATGTGGAAAAAGAAGAAAGGCGACGAGATGCCTGACTTGTCGTAATTGTATGCGGTGCATTCTGTGTCTTTTCATCTTTTCTGACTGAACATAGTCCCTACTTAATACTTCGCAATGTAATGCCTGTAGAAATATATTCACACGTGACCCATCGGAGCAACGCCTTCCGAAAGCGATCGAGACGGGCAGCGGGAAGAGAAAGTATTCAAAAAGGCAGGCTTTCCCAGAAATTCAATACAATTCACCCACAATGCTCTTCCACCGTGTTCCAACTCTTGCCCGTGCTGCCTCCACCCAGGCTGCTCCTCGCGGTCTCGCAGCTGTTCTGCAGAAGAATCCTGACGATGTGGTCATTACATTCGCCAAGCGTACTCCTATAGGAAGGGCAAAGAAGGGCCAGTTCAAGGACACCCCAGTCGACGAAATGCTTCATGCTCTCTTCAAGGCTACTCTCGCCAAAACCAACCTCGACCCTTCCAAGATAGACGACATCTGCGTTGGTACTTGCCATCCTCCATCGCCACTTTATGTATCGCGTGCTGCGGCCTTGGCTGCTGGAATTCCTCATGACGTGCCTATTTCGACTGTCAACCGACTCTGCTCATCGGGCTTGATGGCCATTCGCAACATTGCTCACTCTATCCAATCCGGGGAAACATCCCTTGGTCTTGCCCTTGGTGTCGAGAGTATGAGTCTCAAGTCCGTATCTCCATTCATTCCTCTCGTTCATCGCTTATTTTCTAATTAAAAGCCCCCGTCCGACACCGGAGGTCTCTGAGGCAGTCGGCAAGAATGCTGGAGCCCATGATTGCATCCAAGTATGTCTACTACGTCAACTATTGCATCATTCCCTCGCTTATATCCGTAGCCTATGGGATGGACCTCAGAAATGGTTGCAGAGACCTACAAGGTTTCTCGCAAGAAGCAGGATGAATACGCGTTGATCTCACACGAGAGAGCGAACAGGGTACTTACTCCTTCTCTTGTATTTCCTATCAACCCTATATCAATGTCCTACAGGCGCTTTCCTCAGGCATCTTCAATGACGAGATCATTCCCGTTGAAATTCAAGGCACTGTTCATTCAACGGACGACACTATCCGACCAAACGTGTCCGCAGAGTCTCTCGCCTCCCTCAAGCCTGTCTTCCCTAACTGGGGTGAGGCTTCCACCACCGCTGGAAATGCCAGTGGCGTTGGTGATGGTGCAGCCATCTGCATCCTTACTACGAGAGAACGTGCCCTGCAAGAAAACCTGCCCATCATTGCCAAGTGGGTTGGAAGCGCAATCGTTGGTATGTTTTTTCTGAGTCCTTCTGCGGACAATAGAACTGATCAACTGCACTAGGTGTCGAGCCTCGATACATGGGCATCTCACCAGTCTATGCAATCCCTAAGGTCCTTTTGCAGCATAACCTCGCAAAGGAGGATATTGACGTCTATGAGGTAATTAATCAATGCTCTTCCGTATTGTTGCAGTACTTATATTTTGCGAAACCAGATAAACGAAGCCTTTGCTTCGCAATTTGCTCACTGTGTTGAGGAGCTCCAGATTCCCATTGAGAAAATTAATCCCAAGTATGCTCATATACATTTCTTGCGTCTATCTTGTTGGACTGACGATGTGACAACTTCAGTGGCGGGTCCATTGCTATCTCTCACCCACTCGGAATGAGTAAGCCTCACGTTTTGCTTGGATATTTAGAAAAAATGCTCATTTTCCTGTAGCTGGCGTTCGTCAAGTCGTCACTGGCCTTGCTGAACTTCAACGTACAGGAGGCAACCTCCTCTGCACCAGTATGTGTGTTGGAAGTGGTATGGGTGCTGCGGCTGTCTTTGTCAACGAAATGCACCACTAAAGACATGTACTATATACCAATATAATCTACAAATGTAAAAGACGTTGCGCCACAAACTGATGAAGCAAAATGCTTTATGAGATTATTACAGCTAATTACAACAGATAATACAGAATTCAAAACTACTGGAGCAAACCGAACCTGGAAAGAGCTGTTAGCGCACGAAGAAAACGATAAAACATATATGTAAAGAAGAAAAAAAAAACATCTCAGCAAGTCATTCATGTCAGTGATTCACGCGAGATGTAATCCCGTTGCTCGTGAAGCAGGTCTACTAAGAGGTGCCAAAGGTTGTAAAATAACAACACTCGTCATAGAAAGGAGAATAGCAAGGTAGGATGCAGAAACTCACCAAAAAGAGCGCGGCATTGCGAACTGGCAGGAAGCAGGAGGGGGTTTATAAGGGCACGTGGTTCGGCAAAAAGCGAGGTACTGTCTATTTTCTCAAGCCACCGAGTTGCGCGTGATCAGAGTCGATCGAAAGTCGTCGCCGTCGTCGTCAAGTCAGCCTAGTCCCCCTCAAGATGTCCGCTCAGATCAGCAAAAAGAGAAAGTTCGTCGCCGACGGTGTCTTCCGCGCGGAGCTCAACGAATTTTTCACCCGTGAACTCGCCGAGGAGGGTTACTCTGGATGCGATGTCCGTGTCACCCATGCTCGCACTGAGGTCATTCCATTTTTTTCGATGCCTAGTTCCCTACTCATTTGGTTATATCGTAGATCATCATCCGTGCTACCCACACCCAAGAAGTTTTGGGTGAGAAGGGTCGCCGCATTCGCGAACTCACCGCCCTCGTCCAAAAACGCTTCAAATTCCCCGAAAACTCCCTCGAGCTCTACGCCGAGAAGGTCCAATACCGTGGTCTCTCTGCTATCGCTCAGTGCGAGAGCTTGAGGTACAAGCTCCTTGGCGGTCTTGCTGTCCGCCGGTGTGTTTTAATTTTGATTGATCTTTACTCTCCGATCGTAGCTTATCCGGCTTGGTAGTGCTTGCTATGGTGTCCTCCGTTTCGTCATGGAGTCTGGTGCTAAGGGTTGCGAAGTTGTCGTCTCTGGCAAGCTTCGTGCTGCCCGTGCCAAGTCCATGAAGTTCACCGACGGTTTCATGCTGCACTCTGGTCAACCTGCCCGTGACTTTGTCGACTATGCCGTCCGTCACGTCCTGCTCAAGCAGGGTGTCCTTGGTATCAAGGTCAAAATGTATGTTATTCGATTGAAAACTTCTGGAAATATAGCTCATTGTCTTCTAGCATGAAGGGATCTGATCCTGAAGGCCAGACTGGTCCTCGTCAACCCCTCCCCGACTCCGTCCAAATCTTCGAGCCTCCCGTCGACAAAATTGTTTCTGAGCCATCATCTGAGAGCAAGGAGCCCGTCGCCGTTGCTCCTCCGGCACAGGCGGAGGAAAGTTACCCCGCCGAGTCATACCAGCCTCCAGCTGAAGGGTACGCCGAGCAGCCAGTGTTCTAATCCACCTGTATTTTTGTTTGAATTCATACAATCCGTACATTGCTCATTGGCGGTATTATCCCCAAGCACAAAATGAAGTCAAGATGATTGATTTTATTTGTTATTCTTGAGCTGAGATGGTGTACCTCCAGCATTGTTGAAGCTTGAGTACTGATTAGTGTGATATTTGACGCCTGCATTCGTTGAGTGTACATTGTAATATCAGCATGCTTAGCAGGACACAAATGCTGGAACGTTGGGCCGAGTTCTGTGGTGCTACATAGTAACAGGCAGACGACTCCAAAACCAGTGACATTTTGACGAGGCAAACAAAAGGAAAGCTGTAATGATGCATTGAATACTGCGTGCTTCTAAATCCTGTGAAATACAATCGATGGTACAAGTCCTTTAGAGAAAAATCTAAAATAACCATGGGCCAACTACACTCGAATCAGTTTAAGGACGTCCAAAATAAACTGAATACGCACTTCTGCCCCTCACACCATCTGGCATGATCTGTAGACACCCTTGATGAATAAGGTTAAGTGCTTTGACCGCATCCTTTGCTTGTATGACACAAGAGATATTGATTTCGCTCGCGCCTTGGCTAATCATTTCGATGTTGACGCCGCCCTGCGCAAGGGTCGTGAACATCTTGCCTGCTATGCCAACCATGTTACGCATCTCCTTTCCAACAAGGGAAAGTATGGCCATCTCGCGGTGAACAGAAACCTGGATGGAGAGTTAGCGAAAGTTTCTTCAAAGACGGTCAATCAGTGACTCACTGTTCCATTTTTTTTCAGCTCCTTGATCAACCTGTCAAGCACCTTCTTCGCCAGTCCATCCTCAATCGCCATACTGACATGCACCTCGCTTGTGCTGATCAAGTCCACAACAACGTTGTACTGATCTAGTGTACCAAAGATGCCCGCCAAAAACCCGTGTGAGACACTCTTGCGATTTGAGTTGACATTGAGAACAATGATATGTTCCTTGATTGTCACTGCTGTCGGAAGGCGTTTTCGAGTTTCTTCCCCAGAGTGGCGCTGGAGAAGCGCCAACGGCACGCTCTCTTCGCTATCCTTCACCCGTACATCCTGCTCAGTACCTGGTTCAACATCCGGATCTGGATAGATTACGGTTCCTCCGCCCTTCGGGTTTTCAACGTTCTTGATTCTGATGGGGATTTTCTTACGAATAACCTAGAAAGTGGAACGTCAGGTGATACATTACATTCACGTATACTGAAAGCATACCTGTTCCATAGTGAAAGGATGCACTACTTCGCTGCCATAGTAGGTCAGCTCCGCCGCCTCCTCAGGTGATATAATGGATAGTAGACGCGCGGTAGGCACCTTCCTCGGGTCTGCCGTAAAGATGCCATCGACCTCCTTCCAGATTTGCAGCTCCGCTGCGTTGAGCCCTACTGCAAGCAGTGCAGAGCACAGATCTGTATACCCTCGACCTACTTGACTTAGCAGAGAGCCAGGAACAGGGCCGAAGAAGCCGGTCACTACCGGAACCCTAGGCCCGCACTGGAGGATGCGCTCCCCCAAGGCAGTAGCGAGTCGGTCGTAAAATGTCTGATCCAATGAACCGCTTTCGTCTGCGGCGTCGGACTCATCGAATTCGGGAACGATGTCCTCGAGGGAGACATACTCGGCATCGATGCCCTGGTCGCGCAGAACAGCGGTCATGATCTTGCAGGCGAGTCGCTCACCCAAACCGACAATGCTATCTTGTGACCGGGACGATATTTCGTCGATGATCTATCGCAAGGGGGACGTCACGGGTAAACGTATTCAATTAATGCACAATGTCAGTATGCAGTAAATACATACCTGAGCTGCGAAAAGAAAATTACGAAGCCAGTCGCAATCGTAGTCTATCTCTTGAAGCAGTTCATTCAAGAGTTCAGGGTCGCGTACGGAGGATTTTGCTGCTTTTATGTGCTCATCGCGTATGAGGTCAACGGTGGCATTGAATTCCGGGAGCGAATGTCCAGTTGCAGACGCAAGAGGAGTAAGACCAGAGAAACTGGCTGGAGGCGTTGAGCGACCTCGCGACGGGGGTGGTGACTGGGACCCATCTATTCCAGCACCTGCGCCGAAGAGCCCACGTACGGGGGTTGTTGTGCCAGAATTTGAACCCTTTCGTGGACGTTTTAAAGTTTGCGATGCAGAGCGAAGAAGCAAATTTGTGGTCCCTAGAGCCTTGGTGGAACCAGAACGTGCAGAACACACAATAGCAACTTTGTGTTGATCAATGTAGTTCCTGTTACCCCATGCGATAATGAGATATAAAATTTTCAAGAAAAAGCAAAAAAGACATACGCAACGATATCTTCAGCAATTTTGACTGCGAACTTGCCAACACTCGTGCCACCGAACTTTTGTACGAGCCACTGAGCAGATGGATCGATAGTATTTTGATGAAGATTTGGGGGTGTGCGGGGTAATGAAGAAGAGTTTGAAGATACAGGAGACCTAGAGGACTCGGACGAAGGTTGTAATGAATCTTCTGACATGGTAAGGACGGGAAAAGGGATGGAATAGAATAGAATCCGCAAAATCTGATTATATTTTAGAGAAGTCGACGGATCGAGTCATGTGTTTAGCCGAGTTTACAATCCGATTCTGCGGCCGAAATGCTTGCGCTACTCAGTCTCGCAAGAGTCACTCAGGTTGCTTATTCGTGCTCTCTTCTGAGCATAGAAGAAATCCATATGCATTATTCGAAATCTAACTTCAAACTAACGACTGTGTGATGCTGCTTCCTACAATTCCTCCTGTCGGTAGATTTATCGTCAAAACCTGGAACGTTGTCGTCCCCCACGAAGATGGAATAGTGCCCGATCCAAGCGTAAAGTTGAGGGTGATAGTGGTTAACATTTGAGTGGGGTCCGCCACGGTGACAACCCAGGTATCTGTGTGAACGATGACAGCAGCATTCCCTGTCGACTGGATTGTCACGGGTGCGTCTCCAGTCGTCGATGGAATAGTAACAGATCCCCCCGCAGTTTCCCAATATACCACCATCGCTGTGTTGTGAGCTACGTCTAGCAGCGCGGAAATGCTGCCATCATTGCGGATTGCCTGAAGGGTAGAGGCCTCCGATTTCTCTTGGAAGGAATCAAGCGTGGTCGCAGGGTATATCGTATATGAGGCGGAGGCGGTGAGGTCTGTATGGTTCAGCCATGCAGCAAATAAGTCCACGGTACTTTCTCCCGTTGAGGTTCCAATGGACTGCCAGTAACCAGTGCTGTTGCCAATCTGCAGTGACAACGTGGTGCTAGGGTTCGAGGCATTGAATGCATACCCAACACCGCCATGCCACAATGAAGTGGCCGAAGTATAATTCCCACTACCAGCAGTGACTCCGTTGACATAAACGTCTCCAGAGTGTAGACGTTGATCCAAGACGGAAAATACGGGTGCGGACGTCGTGGAGCTCAACTTAGCCACCATGACGAACTGAACATCATCTTCGAGGAAGAACCAAGTTTTCCGCCAATTCAGTGTTTTTGTGCTCGGAGTCTCGTATCGCATGGCCGCGACACCGATAGTCCCGTCTGATGCTCCTCCGACAAGGGATTGTGTACCAGTATGGCCAGTGAAACTGCAATTCAAGGCAGTCGCATTGTAGTCCACGGTAATCCCAGGAATGAGGTTCCAATCCCAGGCCGCGAATATGTCCTCGTATTCATCACCCTGAAGATATGTATACAGAGTTCCGTCTGCCAGGTGGAAACCGAGCAGATTTTGTGAGTTGATGCATTCAGTATTCTGGGTCCGGTTGGAATACATCCTCAAGGTAGTGACGTATCCGCTTCCACGCTGAACCTGAATCATGTTGGCACAATCGATTCTTTGAGTCGGGAAGGAAGTTGACTCTGGCTCACCATGTAATCATTCGCATAAAACATACGATTTCCCACCAGTGCACCAGCGTTCGCATCCGTTGTACTCAGTTGCAGATCGTCGTATACCCCAGACAGAGTCGATGAGTTCCATAGTTCACCTAGGACCTGTATTTGAGTAATGTTGATCTTCAAGTTTTCAATTGCCCTAAAGAAAGGTTAAGAAGCAGCTGTAGCGGGTACACCCGATGTGGCATACTGATCGGACGAGACTGGAAGGCTGATAATGCGTCCTAGGACTGACTGTAGTCAAATGTCAGAAACATACGAATTTAATGATCAAGTGGTACTCACAAAGTCCCAATGCAAGACGTTAGTGATAACATTGCGGAATATCATCCATTGGTCTCCGTCAAGTAAAGTTTCGAAGGCAGCCTGTGAATCGCTATCGGCTTGATATTCCGTACCACCAGCTGCTATTTCTAAATCCAGTACGTCGTTGGCGCTGCCCAGGGAGTCAGCTGAGCAGATAACAATTTTAAATGTCAATAACATACTAATCTTTGCCTAAGAAAGTATTGTGAGACAGAGACTCGTATCCATTGTGACAACTTACCATAATTTCCGTTATAGATGATGCCTGAATGTTGCCCTGATATAGAGGAAGTATTAGAGCCTGTCAGTGATGAAAATCGTTCAGCGAGAGCTTACCAAAGGAACCATCCGCTCTTATGCCGTCGACTTTGATACCATTCTTTATGGTTAGCTCAGCATGTACCCTTGAATAAGCATCTGAAACCAGACTAGTATTTGCGGTGTTGAGGCCTAGATCAATGCCAATACTGGCGATATCTAAGGTGTTTGCACCAGTGATTGCGCTGACCCCGTTGATTCCTGAACAGAAAGACGGTCAACACTGCGCGGGCCCATAAACAGAAGCGGGTTCACCGGTGAGAAACGTGTTATATGCTCGCCCGGTCATTGTTGCACAACTGGACTGCTCCGAAGTAGTAAGGCTGCTCCCAAGCAACAAGCACACTTGACCGACCCATGTGGGAATAAGTATAATCTACAAATCCTGTCTTCAGCTCGCATAAGAAAGTAGAGGAGGGAGTTTGACTGACGTTGGAATCCCAATTTTCGTTCCAGAAACCAGGCGTTCCGCAGGGACAAGATGACGTGCCACCATAATCAAGACAGGCAGGATCGGTGAAATCCTGTGAAAACCAAAAATTCATGGCAAGGGAGGTTGCATTTCTGAGGTCGGAATCTCCAGCATACTGTTCAGCGTTTGCAAGGCCGCCATGCCATGCAGCGGCGAAAGTATCTGATATATGTTATAGATCATGAAAGTCAAACGATCGACAAGTCGCATACTGATACGACTCCAATGAGTCTGCGCTGGCCAGCTAGCTTCCTGTGCATCACAGCCTGTGGCGTAGTTGACATCTGGCCAAGCACCAGTTGCATTCAAAGTTGAAAGCCTGCGAAATGTCAGCTGGATATCTCTCAGAAAGCAATAATAAATTACCAAGTTGCAATCGATGTTGCTCCAGTTGTTCCATCGACAATTTCATTGAGTCTAGCAGAGCGGACTGTATCAAGGTCATCAGCGACCACAAAGAGGACCAAAGAGGTCAAGACCCCAAGAGTAAGGCTGGGCGTAATTCGTCTCATGCGGAGGGTATTCTTGTGTCAGAAAGCCACTGCATCTTGGAGCATTTATAACCCAGAGCTTCAATGCGCGTGACTGTAGCACCACAGAAGCGCGGAATAGCCCAAGAGGTAGCATACGGGCTTATGGGCAGCTAACTTGGGAGTCATGTTGCACCCAAAGCATAGGGTGATTTTCTGGAAGAAAGAGACATCGGCTGGAAACAAAAGTCTCTCCACGTGAAGCCAAAGGGTAACGAGGGAAGGCCTTACTTGGAACGCTTGGAGAGTTTGACGCAGAGTACTAGCGCAAGAGAGTAGACCACGCGGACATTGGTCGGAGGATCCTTTCATAAGACTCGTTGAAATCGTTCAAAAGTTTAACACTCGGCCGATTATTTGGGCGTGGGCAACTATTGTCATGCAGTAAGTCTATGGACAAGTTCAAACTTCGGAGGTGTCTAGAGCAAATGTTCGGAGTTGACAAGTCACGGGCACGTTCTTTCCCATGTCACACTCGTAATAATTAGATACGTGCTATTAGACCCGGAAAATTTCTGGGAGAAATGAGATCTATCGTTGCATTTACAGTATTATGTACTCATGCGTGCGGTAAAAGAATAGAGGTGTCGACCCGTGACTGCATTTGGCGAACGACGTCCATGTTTAAAATTTTAATTACTTGAAATGTAAGTTGAGTTTAAGGAGGGAGAGAATCACTGGTATGGCATAGAAAGAAAATGCAACCCAAACAACTAAGTCCAATATTCAGCAAGATTCGCACGAAGAGATCCTCCACTCACTAGTGAAGCCGTTGCCTATTGCTGCGACAAGTTGTGCACCTTGCTGCTCTTGCATGGCGATAGTGTAGTTAAAATCCTGAACAGCCTTTCCGAACCACATACGAACAGTTAGGAATGCAGTCAAACCTGTGTATCCGTGTCAGGGAAATATAAGTGGAGAGACAAGTTGTCGAACCAATAAAAAAGCCGATGAAACCGATCCATGCCGACACATTCTGAAGCAAGGGCTTCTGAAATAGAGTTCCAAGCTTTCCCATTTTATGGTGAAAGGAAATTAATGTGAAAGTGATGAAAAAGGACACCGAAAAGCCCAGTGCTATACCGACAAAAGCGGGAGTTGAAACAGTTGGGGGAGACAAGAGTAAACTTGCAAAGTTGTTTGGAAGTGCTGTAAGATCTGAAAGTAAGAGTATCAGATAAAAGAGAACCTCGTGAGGGAAGGCAAGGATCTTACCGTAAGTCGGAGATAGTGTAGGATTTGTGCAATTCGATGGCGCAGAACTGTCAACTTGAGAACATGATCCTGGAAAAATGTCAATTATCAGTTCAATGGTGAAGAGCCTATCGAAAACTAGCCTAAGAGACCCAGAAATATGCTAGGTGCGTTTGTTTTGGCATCTTCCGCTTGCGAAGGAGTCACGGTAAGCAGGGCAACTTGGTTATATAGCATTACAACTGGCGCGAGGAACGTGAATGTCGACAGTAAAAGCGAGGTTAAGAGAAGAAGTGGCGCAAGATACAGGACGATAGATTTAGGAAGGCTTGAAATCATGATGGAAATGCAGGCAGGCGATAGACCTCAGAGTAAATGTGTGGACTTGGAGACTCTGAAAGACAGCAATTTAGAAAATAAAGGAACAGAAAGAGCTCGCTCTGCGGCAGGACAAGGAAGGCGTGTTCGCACCGAGAAAGATGAAGGTCACTTTTATAGAGCACACAATGCATTTGCCATTATTCCCTTAGGAGCCCAAAGACAAAAGAGACGTAATAAGGTCCATTGACAACGATCATTTCGGAGATCGTTGTTCTTGAAGACTGCTGGAATGAATTGCGTTAACAACAGGGTACTCGTAACTATATTTTGTACTTCCGAGTGCTCGGTGTGTGTAGAGCATAATAACGAGCACCTCTCACCCTTGTCGCTTGGTCGTCACGGTTGACAATAGATCGCCCATCAAAATTCTTTGCAAGAAGATAAGCAGCTCCAAATAAATAAAACTATTATTGATCACTCGAAATTTGGCGTTCAAGTCGTCAATGGCACTTCTGCCCTCTCAGCTAACTGGACTTCAGGCCCTCACTGATCTTGTTGGCAAAAAACCAGAATCTTTTGCTCAGGGAAGTGAGGACATTCGGCTCGCCGCTTTGGATGCTGCCAAATTTTTGTTTGACCTATGTATGTCGTTTTTTTCTCTCTCAGCAGATCTTCCTGACTTTGGTGTCCTGAACTGTAGCTGTATTGTCAGAAAAGGGGTCGAGGCCGCATGTCAATCAATTATTAGTTTCTTTGGAGCCCTCGACAGCCCCACAAACGCGTTCACAAAGCATTGCAAACGGGAAACGGAAACGAACCCCTAACCCCCCACCTCCAAGACCAGGGTTAAACAGCACGCCCATTAATACTCTTTTCATCGAGGGTATGAATGATGAACAGATTTGGTCTCAGTTGGATTTACGCGCTAAGCATATATGCGAAACCTTGGAACAAGTCTTAGAAGGTGGTGCCGAGGGAGAGCTGGAAGACGAAATGGAGATGGGCAGCTCAGAATCGGAGGATGAGGATTTTGATCGTGACGAGGACCTGAACAAGTTGCTGAAGGCTATGGCTAACGGCAATGAGGACGTCGATTTGCCTGAAGAATTCATGGACGGTTCTTTTTCCGACGAAGACGCATTTTCGGATGGGAGTGGAGAGGAGGAAGAGTCTGTGAACGACGAGGACGAGGACTCCGAATTGGAAGAGTATTCAATGCAGGACTTGCGTGACCCATCTTCCGATGATGACACCGAACTCAGCTCACCACCTTTAGCTGCGAAGCGGAAACCTCGCAAGGCCAAGCGAGGAAAGCACTCTGTACTTGACGACGGATTTTTTGATCTAGCTGCTTTCAATGCTGAAACAGAACAAGCCGAAGCTCGATCATCATCTCGAGGACAACTAGGAGGAGAAGAAGACGATGAAGACGATGAACCAGTCGATTTATTTGCCACCGTAGATGCGGAGGACGTTCTTGAAGATTCAGAAAACCCAGGGGGTAATATCCTATTTAAATTCTTCTTTGTGGTCGCGCGCTAATATTCTTCAATCCTCAGAGGCCATGTATGCTGATTTCTTTGCTCCACCTCCGAAAGCTGCTTTTACGAAGCCGCACTTGAAAATGAGCAATCCCTCTGCGAGCAAAGTCCGTTTCCACGAGGAGGTACGAGTCAAAAACATCAAACCAAGTGGAAAGAACCTTCCGCTCTCTACTTTGGATAATGATGAGGATGAGGATAGTGATGACGGGTCCGAAGCCAGTGAGGAAGATGATAATGAGGACGAGGACGAGGACGAAGACGAAGAAGATGAAGGGGATGAAAATGAGGAGGAAACAAATAACTCCGGTGTTCTTCGACAGCACGGTAAGGAAGTCCTTGATTCATTGGACGATAGCGAAGGAAGTGTTGGGGATGCCGATGACGACAGATGGGAAACAATGGAGCGGTTGAAAGACGACCTTTTTGCTGATGAGCCAGAAGCCACCAACGAGCACGGCAAGTCTCTTAAGAGAAACATTGTCCTTCAGATCTGATATTCCGTCTTTTTCAGACCTTTCTACTCACGAGAAGAGAATGGCAGAACTTCGAGACCAAATTGCTGCATTTGAATCCGAAAATGTTGGCCCCAAAGATTGGGTACTAATGGGCGAGGCTGGTTCCCGCTCACGACCCCAAAATTCCCTCCTTGAGGAGGACCTTGAATTCGAACGGGCAATGAAAGCCGTTCCTGTCATAACCGAGGACACAGTGCTTGCTTTAGAGGAGCGTATCAAGGCTCGAATATCTGAAAATCGCTTTGATGACGTCGTTCGCATTCGTCCGCTAGACGATAAACCATTTTTACCTTCCAAATTCTTCGAGCTGAAGGATACTAAATCTGGGCAGTCCTTAGCCCAGATTTACGAAGAGGAATACACTGCTAGTCAAACGGGTGGTATCGTTGGCGAGGATCGCGATGGAAAATTGAAGAAGGAACACGAGGAGATTGAAAAGCTATGGGAAGGTATTTGCCACAAATTGGACGCTCTGTGTAACTCCTATTTCATGCCAAAACAAGTGCGTATATCGTTTGTAATCATTTTCATACCGTTGTTCATCGTCTGTGACAGCCCACGGCTACTATCTCCGCTATTTCGAACGTGTCCACTGCAACATTGGAGTCTGCGCTGCCTACAACAAAATCAGTCACTTCATTGCTTGCACCGGAAGAAGTGTTTGCTCCTTCGACGGCTGAACCTCGAGCTCGCAGTGAACTTACGCCAGCCGAAAAACGAGCTCTCCGCGGGCGAGAAAGAAAGGCGAAGAAGAAGTCGCGCGATGTACTTGAAAAAAGTGTGGACAAATTTGCGAAGGCTCGAAGTATTGGCTCTGTAAAGAGACAGAAAAAAGCAGCTCTCGAAAGCGTTGTCAAGAGTGGAAAAGGTGTCACTGTGGTAGGCAAACCAAAAAAGGAGTCAGAAAAGAAAGGGCGCAAAGGATTGTGAAGTTCTTTAGTTCTTGAGGGCAGAGTGTCACGTAGAGGTTGTTTTTCGCATACCACTGCCATTAGTATATGTTTTGATAGTTGCATTTATGTCATGATCAAAGGCTGTACTATCACGTGTGAGCTCAGTTAAAACTCATCCTTGTCCGCCCACCACCGTCAATCCCCCACCGTCACTGTCAAATATGCCTCTGTTCAAGAAAAAAGACCAGAATCTCATCCCCCCTGTGCAGGACGCTACCCAGTCAGGTGGCAGCTCACCTCGATCTCCTTATCGTTCAAATGTTGGACCATACGCCCCTACCCCAAATGGTGATCGTTATGGCACCCCCAGCGGCCGCGGCAACCTGTACAACCCTGGCAGTCGTGATGACCCATATAACACCGCTGGCAGCCGGTCTCCTTCATACCCCGTAGATGAGCCGGTCTTGAGAGACAAGTATAGCAGGGGTAATGGGGTTGGCGACGTGTACTCTCGTGGTACAGCACAGATCGAGCAAGACCGCAACGAATTGTTTGCTGGTTATAACCCCCAGAAATCTGGTTCTGGGCGATTTTTCGACGGTCCACAGTCCGGAAGAGAAGAACCAAACCCGGGCGAGGAAAACGAGGAGGATATAGAAGGAATCAAACAACAAACTCGTTTCATGAAGCAAGAAAGTGTTACTTCTACTAGAAATGCATTGCGTATGGCTCGCGAGGCTGAAGAAACTGCTCGAAACACTTTAGTTCGCCTTGGAGACCAGTCAGGTGTGTCCTTTGTCTACCTCCTGGCTCATTGGCTAAACCAAGGTATTAGAAAAGCTTGCGAATACAGAACGCCACTTAGATGTAGCCAAGGGCCATTCTTCCCGGGCAGAGGATAACACTAAGGAACTCAAACAACTCAATCGCTCTATATTTCGACCTGTCATTGTTTTCAACAAGGATGCCAAACGTGCTGCCCAGGAGGCAAAGGTTCAGGCTCGATATGAAGACGAACGTCTAGAGAGGGAAAAGACTATGATGGACATCAGGGAGACTCAGAACCGCCTTGGGCAGGCCTATGACCAAGGAGATGGAGAGGAACTTATTGGCAGTGGTGTTCGAGCACGATACAGGACAGCCGAACAACAGGCGACTAGAAAGCGATACCAGTTTGAAGCCACTGCTTCTGATGATGAGCTCGAGGACGAAATGGATAGTAATCTTAACGATATTCAGGACGTAACATCACGACTGAAGAAATTGGCGACAACTATGAGTTCCGAGTTGGACACACAGAATCGTAGAATTGACGAAATCGAAGGCAAGACTGTTCGCGTTGAACAGAAGATATCCATGAACACCTACAACGTAAGTCATGCGTGCTTTGTGTCTTCCATAATCTCACATACTCTTTCTACAGCTTAAGAGGATCAAGTAGGCAATTGCTATTGTAATTATTCTTGGGGACCATATATATTGTAATACGTAATTTTCACGGTCACGGACTCACGGTGATTTTGTGTGATCACGATTGTACTTTTTTGCTTCCATTCTACCCCGCACTTTTATACACGTTTCTTCACAACTCCTTTCAGCACCTCTGACGGCAGGAAAATGGTCTCCGAATATGAAAAAGAGAAGGCACGCAATATAGAGAGGGTATTAATGAAGAAACCAGATACAACAAAGACGCTACTGACGAAGTCTTAACAGAACGCGGCTTTGCTCAGAAGTCTCGGGCTCGATCAACCTCTATTTGAGCCTCGAGAAAAGAAAACAGTAGATAAGAAGCCAGCGACGAAGAAACGAAGGGCGCCAATCGAACTTGACGAAAATAAGGATGTCGTCAAAGTGCCACGCGTCACCGTTCAAGACTCCTCTGTCTCTGGAGGCCTTCGTCGAAGCTCTCGAACATCTGGGAAAAAAGTAGATTATGCATCGGAGCAGATACGGGAGATTCTACCTCGAACAACTTCAAGCGCAACAAAGAATGAGATTCTTCGAAGACACGACCCGTGAGCCAGGGCTTTATTCACAGTGGCTGCCCAGTATAAACGCAACATCTGCAGGAAAACTTTTGGCTCTATACCGGATGTTGAGATTGGCGCATGGTGGGCAAGCAGGATGGAGTGCAGTCGAGATTCCATACACGCGTTTGTACCTGCCTATGTTGTTTGACTCTGCAGAGCACTAAGTATTATCAAGTCCAACGGTAGCAGGAATATCTGGGGGTCCAGCAGGTGCTTACAGTGTTGCACTCAGTGGAGGTTACGAGGACGACGTCGACCTAGGATATGCATTGTAAGTTCAACCTAGATACTGCTAGTTCTCACCGACTTTGCTCAACTCCTTCTAGTACATACACTGGCTCAGGTCATTCTCTTTTCTCTAGTAGATATTTTTTCGGACTCTTATGTTTCATCAGGTGGGAGAGATCTCAAGGGAACGAAAGCGGCGCCAAAGAACGTTCGTGTCTTTTTCGACCATGGCGTAACACCCTTTTCGTATTTACTGAACTTGTCACTTCAATCAGCTTCGCACGGCGCCACAGAGCTCTAATCAAAGCTTTGACAATCCGGTGCGAATTATTTATATTCCTGGACGAACGGGATAACTGAGGCTTTCATACCATTCAGTTTAACACTGCGTTGAAGGTCAGTCGTGATTCTTCATGATCCCTGCGTATGTCGGTGTTCTTTCTAATATCGCTCCAATACATAGATTTCGTGTGAGACGGGTAAACCTGTTCGAGTTGTTCGGGGTTTCAAGCTGAAATCCAAGTACGCTCCTAGTGAAGGGTAAAGAAATCGACTGTTATGCATGCCTTCATTTTAACATTACTTTGATAGCTACCGCTACGATGGATTGTACAAAGTGGAAAAAGTAACCTTTCTGCAATTTGATGATCGATATCTAGTAAACAGCTCATTGTGACCTACAGGCATGGATAGAGGAAGGTCTGAACCCAGGAAAATACCTCGTTTGCAAATTTGCTTTCAAGGTCAATTCTTCGTGTTCTTTCAAAACTGTCATATCCTCACCCTTTTTTGAAGCGCCTGCCTGGACAGTCACCTTTGCCAGTCAGAGGTGAAGATGATGATGTCAATGCTCAAAATACAGACGAAGAAGGCGAAGGTGACGCAGAGAATGCCGCTTCCACCTTTTGAGAGTTGAATGTATCGTTTTCCCGATATACCCGTTGCTTACAATGTATGGCCTGATAGATTATTATATCCTTTCAAGCTATGCATGCACGGAAGTGGCACTGTTAAGTTGTAGATACCTCCTTACACACAAGCTACAGCAGGTCAAAATAGATACCAACGATAAGCTTAATACACTTCTTTCTGACTACTTTGTGTAAGTGGGACGTTGATCTGGAGTACGTTGCTGCTTGCCATCATTGCTAGGATCTATGTTTGCGTGAGGGACTGTTGAACGATTTCAAGAAACTCTTGACGGCCGCCATCAACCCTGGTGACTTTCCAGAGGTGGTATACGCCGCGAATGGCATCTTTTACTGCGTTTCGAGCTTCGTCATCCTCACCGGAAGGTCTGTCGGCCATACGAGAGGTTTCAGAACTCATCTGCGACGACAAAGCTACATTAACAGTGGACGGCTCATCTGCGGAGGAGATGGATATGGAAGGGTGGGATGGTGGCGACAGAATGGGTGACGACGACTCGCCCGATGCTGATGCTGATGCTGAGCCAAATCCAGAGTCAGAATCATCCGCGATAGAGATGGGCGAAGGAGAACGAGGAGATAGGTTGGCAAGGAGGCCAGCCAGTGTTCTGGGTGACGGGGGTGAAAGAGGGTTGTAGACGGAAGACGTACAGTGGCGGGAATAAGGAAGGATGGTGCGCTCGTTGTCGAGCTTCTGGTGTACAGCGGGGGGTGTTGGAATGGCTGAGTCACCCGACCCTGTGATGATAGAATCAAGATGGAGGGAGAAAAGGCCGAGGAAAAGAGAGAAAACTGACCGTGAACAGTAGAGTATTGGGCCCAATAGGCATCCTCTGTAGGCGGGGCAGTATCTTGCTTGGATTTCACGCCAGTTTCGTCGTCAGTTTCATCACTGAGGCCATACGCATCCCAATAAGAGTCACGTTCTTGATCATTGGCTGGGTCGTCGGTGTGAGACTTGAAAAGCATTGGATCCTCAACAGAGTCGTAAGAATTTGGAGGGAAAGGCATGAGAGCAAGATTGTGGAATTTCCAGCCTTCTGAAGAATGCCATTGAAATACCAGACGGAGAGGTGGTGGATCATGGCCTGAGATGGCTGCATGTGCAAAAGTCGATTCAGGATCGCTGGTGTAGCGAATGGTAAAGTCAAGATGGTGAAGGGTGTTTTGTACAGAATCCAACAGATCTACAGCAATTTGTTGTGCATTTGGGTTATCAGATGGCCAGGCAAGATACTGAGCAGGATCATCTGTGGTGATATTGAGGAAATGATGACGCTGAGCAAGTGCAGAAGAGATGATATGGGGAGGAAGAGGCGACAAAGGAGCGATGTAGTGTAGAACAAGCGAGATTGTCGTTGGCAACAGCGGCGTTGGCGTTGACATGCTCGGGGTTTGTGTCCAAGCCGGCACACGTGACTCTCTCTTCCTTTGAACGCCCATGCATCTCCTCGCTGCCCTCCTTGTCGTTCCCCTCGTCGCTGTTGCTCAGGTACACTAACTTGATAATCAATGTTGAATTAATGGCTCATTAACCCTAGTCGTCGACGTCGTCAACGTCGACACCGACGGGGAACTCATCGCAAGTTGTCTTCACATCAACCTCGCTTTCTACCTTCGAGACACTTGGTCCAAGCAGGCAACTCAGCACTGGGACAAGCACAATTATCATTTTATCCACATCCATCATAGCACCAACCCAATCTGCTTCATCCAACTCTACAAACTCCACCATTACCACCGGCGCAAACGCTACTACCGCATCCTCTACCTCTACCACTCCCACCACCCTCCCAACCGCTCCTTCAACTATCGCAAATGCAGACGGCAATAGTGCTCCCTCTCCAGGTGCAACAGGAGGCGCATATGGCCCGGACGATAAATATATTGCTGCCGCAGCAGCCCTCGTAAGAAATACCCTTTTCATTGGACTCGCAGGATTCGTAGTCGGTGGGGCATTGATCGTATTGTAGCGGTCTGGATTTTTTGGATAACTTTTTTTTTCATATGGACTCATCATAGACACTGTACGTACATGCGACCCTGCACTCCTTTTTATTGTACTCTCTTTTACCTTAATATTGCACACTCGCTTTCGACTTGCGGCAAACTCCGACCATGTCATTCAGCCTTCTCAGAGCTTGTAGATTTCATCCATCGATATCTTCCAATCTTTCCCGCAAAGTCATGTCTACTGCTGCTCAAGAATCTCCAGCGAAAAGGCAGAAGCTGCAACAGGTTTAACATTCTCTGTTTCCATTTTTCTCGTAGAAATAATTTCTCGGCAGCTCATCGGTACTCACAACGGCACCTTCCACTGCGACGAGGCTCTAGCTGTTTTTTTACTTCGCCAGATTAACAAGTATCGTGATGCTGGTTAGCTCTACTTCAAATGCTCTCTCTTCTGCCTTTTACACCGACCTCGACAGACTTGAAACGAACGCGGGATCCTGCTATCCTCGACACTTGCAATATCGTCGTCGACGTCGGAGCCATTTATGACGAGGGCCTTCAGAGGTTTGACCACCACCAACGAGGCTTTACAGAGGTCTTTGGCAATGGATTCAATACAAAATTGTCGTCCGCAGGTCTGGTCTACAAGTGAGTTTTCCTACGACGTTTCTATTGCAAGTTATCAATTCTATGGATGCCACAGACACTTTGGAAAAGAAGTAATCGCAAATGTAACCCAACTTCCGTCTAATGACGAAAAAATAGAGACTCTTTGGCTGAAGATGTACAAAGTTTGTCAATGATGCCTCCTGTGTTTTCAAGAGTGCTGAACGTACTCTGCAGGAATTCATCGAAGCCATAGACGCCATAGACAACGGTATATCTCAATATCCGAATGATATCAAACCGTTATACAGAAGTCGCACCGATCTGTCAAGTCGCGTCGCAGCTCTCAATCCAGCCTGGAACCAGCCTTCAGACCCAGACACCGTTGACGTACGGATACTTTGATTCCCACCTGCCTCTACTTATTAGTTTTTTCTTCTCATAGCGCCAATTCGCGAAAGCATCTCAACTCACAGGAGAAGAATTTTTGGGAAAGTTGAATTATTACGCAAATGCTTGGCTACCCGCGAGAGATATCCTTATCTCCTCCGTTGCGCAAAGTAAACAGAACCTCGACCCAAGTGGAAAGATTATACTCTTTGAGCAATTCCTTCCTTGGAAGGTCTGTAGTTGAATCCAGGTGGAAGATATACACACTCATCTTTCCTTTGACAGGAACACCTATTCGAGTTGGAAGCCGACCAATCATCTGGCATCGCGCCAGGAGAGGCTACATACGTTGTTTATCCGGATGAAACAGGAGGTAATTGGCGTATCCAGGCAGTCCCCGTTTCACCAGAGAGCTTCGAAAGTCGAAAAGCGCTACCGGAACAATGGCGAGGACTGAGGGATGAAGAGCTATCCAAGGCGTCAGGCATTCCAGGTGGCATATTTGTACATGCTTCGGGCTTCATTGGAGGTGGGTTTGTCGGCCCTAGATATCAAATTGACGTCTCATGCGTGGCTCCAGGTAATAAAACGAAGGAAGGTGCCTTGCAAATTGCTACAGCTGCATTAGCGATGTAACCTCGCCAATGGATTTCATTAACTTGTGCCTCGTGGTCTCATGCATATCCTGCGCTTACTATAAGGCTCGACCTGTCATCTGTCATTCGTTTCAAACAGTATGAAGGTTTGTTTCGCAGCGTGCAGGACGCATGCATATAGTACCATGGCTATGCAAACATGGTCGACTGTGCTCGTGTTACATGACCTGCCCAATGCTGTTCGGAAAACATTATAATTTCAGGCGGTCTGATGCCAGCATGCACTTGGACACTAACTCTGTCAACCCACCAGCTTTTGGACTCGTACTCAGAAGACGTCTCCAGCGTGGACGATTTTCAATGGAGCGGGACGATCAAAGAAAGACAAATTCGAGAAAAGGGATATATCATCCCTTTCTCTTTGCATTGATAACATGCTCGGCCATAGCTGAACTCGGGCTCACTGCCTTCCTAGTCAGTGCTGGAAACGAACATGAGACATGGCCCACTCGACGCTATCATCATCTGTAGGTTTTTTTTTACATGTCTTCCAAGTATTTATCTGATGCCGGGTTTCCAGTCTTATCCTCTTCCTCTTTAATGCGTCATGGACGGTCTTATTTTCGACTGCATACATTCTCTGGTTCGTTGATGGAGCGAGTCATTTTTTGGCCAACGTCGCCAGCTCCGTC
Organism: Tricholoma furcatifolium; assembly: GCA_018854895.1. Lineage (NCBI taxonomy): Eukaryota > Fungi > Basidiomycota > Agaricomycetes > Agaricales > Tricholomataceae > Tricholoma > Tricholoma furcatifolium. Next base: position 40,556 of record JABAJV010008579.1, read on the forward strand.
GTTTGGCTTCTGATAACGACTGTTCTCTGGGTGGGTCAATGCTATCTGTTCATCTGTTCGGCAGTGCCGATGCCATTTGATAGGGTACCGCGGCTGGTGTGATGCACAATACAAGGAGTGGAGGGAATTGTGCTGGACAAGCAACTATCTCGAGGTGAGCCTGAAATAGACACTGTATGACGTGCCGAAGCTGAGAGATTGATGGCAGATGCCGTCAGTCGCTGACTGTGGAAGCTTTGGGTTGGACTGAGTTCGGGCTTTGCCTGCTCACAATGGCAGCTACGTGCTTATGGGTTTATAGAACCAAGCAGCTTCAGGTAAGTAATTGTAATCTTTCCACTGTGAACAAGTAGTAAAAATGATGTAGCGACTACACACTTACTATGTCGTGTGACCAGTGGCTATCTTCTATAAATAGAACGATTTGGTTATCTGATAAATCAATCGTATATGGGGTTTGCTTCTAGTTCCGCATCAGTATAACTTAGACCAGACACCAGAGCCTTGCGGCCCTTGCCAATGTAAGGCTCCTCTCGGCCGACAGTATTAATTCATCCTGTTCTCCACCTTCTCTGTATTGCTCCCATGTCATCCCATAGTCCTGACGGTCGTCGTCATCGCCGTTCGTCCTGCAATGAACTCCTCGCTACAGAGCGCCCGAACTCTGACTCTGAGTTCGACTCTGCACCAGCGGACCCCGATGGTTTATTGGGTCAGGAGATCTCTACACCCGCCGTAGTCCATGGCACGCCTTCGTCTTCATTTGAACGAAGGGCCTTCTTCATCCGAACATTGGCACTTCTCTGTACTTGTAGTCTCAGCGTTGGAAGTCACTAGTACGTCGTCGATCTATCAACAGTCTATCCTGTTAGTCTCAGTGCGAAATAGCGCTTCCTATATTTTGGGCCCTCTCAAGAGCCGTCTTTCGCGGGAAATTGGAACGTCACATACCGACTTCGGACTCTTGATCGCTGCGTTTAGCTTAAACAGCACATGGACACCGCTTATTGGTGGTTTACTTGCAAGCACCCTCGGAACTACTCTCACTAGCATTCTAGCCACAGGGGTCATCTTTCTCGGTATGGCACTTACCGAGCATCCACCGTACATAAAATAATCCTCGAATACAGGCCAGCTTCTTCTTCTAGTTGGCGACATTTATGAAAATGTGCGCCTGATGGTCTTTGGGCTCTTCATATTCGGCCTTGGAGTCAGCCCTCTTGCTGTTGTGCAAGAAACTATCATCGTTCGTTTCTTTAAATCACACGGCCTTGGAGTTTCCATGGCCTTTGGCCTGATCGCCGGGAAAGGAGCCTCGTTCTTTGCTGCACGTACATCATATCCGCTCACAGAAAAATTTGGTCCTCGCGCACCTTTCTATGTCGCAACATTCCTTGCTGGTTTGTCCGTGGTCATAAATCTCATTTACATTGCTGCCTCGAAATGGATGGTTGATGGCGCAGGCGCTGAACTAGAAGCAGCTGACATCGCAGATGAAGCGAATTCCCGTTTATTGACTAATGTCTCTGAGGCACAGGCTCTGAAAAAAGTTGCTGACAAGCGAAAAGTGAATTTCCGGGAGATTGCTAAACTTGGAGATCTGTTTTGGGCGTAAGTACTCCAAGTCGCGCTTTCAAATGATTGTGTTAACGTGCCGCTAGTTACATTGGGTTAAACGTCCTTTGTGGTATGATATGGTCGCCCTTCACTCACCTCGCCGCGTAATTACTTTCATTCCAATAGCTCGTATCTATTGCTGATAACCTACTACAGAAACATCATTGAAACACGCTATTCGATGTCAGAGAGAACTGCTGCAACTCAAGCTTCGTATTTGTTAGCAGGAAGTTTGATCCTATATCCTATAGTACGTGGATATTTAACGCCCTCTGATAGTTAAACTGATTTTCTGTCAAAGTGTGGCTATCTAGTGGATCGATTTAAACATCGGGCAATCGTTGTCCATCTGCTTCTTACGTCGTCATGCTTCACCCTGTTTGCTTACCTGTGGCTGGTGCTTCCACCCTCGTGGACTCGCATTCCTGGGCCAGCTATAGCACTATTCGCGACAGGCCATGGGTTCTCCCCTCGTTCGTGCTGCTTTTCTTCAGCTTGAAATGAGTCTCATACTATGTCCAGTACTACTTGTTGTTCTTGTCCCCAAGATTGTCCCTTTGAAATATGTTTCTACAGCACTCGGGGCACACAAAAGCGTAAGTTAACACCGTTTCACAATTTGTGTAATGGTCTAATGAGACGCTTTGTTCTCGCTCAGCTCGAACAAACTGGATCTACGATATTCCAGACGCTTACTGGACTTGCGCTGGATGCGCAAAAGAATGGCAGTCCTAAAGCCACTCAAACGGCTTTCCAGCACCTTCTCAATGTGTTCTTCTTGATCAATGTTGTCCAGCTATCAAGCATCCTTGGACTTGCAGGTTTGCAGAAGAAGAAAGCACATCCATCTCCTGTCAAGCAGAACAGCTCGAGCCAGCATGGCGGAGAAGAAACCCGTGGTTTAATAAGCAGTGCAGAGATACCAACAAGATACGATGGAGTGTTTCATAGGGAAGGAGGGATTAGCAAGTCTGAGACGAGGCGGGGAGTATTCTTTGCATCACTCAGTGTTTCTCTCATAACGGTAGCCTGGATCCTATTCTTGGGGACAGCCTGGTTCCGACTTGGGAAAGGGAAGGAAAATTGATTCACAGTGCTTATAATCTCATAATTGCAGACTTGTATCAATATATATACTCTTTCTTTGAGATTCAAGCGAAAATATGCCCATGTTTGAATGAGAGAAACAAAAGTAGGGTTAGGGTTACGGAAGTTGCCGGTGGTACTGCATAGTCATTCCCAAGCCTGCGATGTCAGATAATTGTCCGCGTCGGCCTCAGAAACGTCAAGACCAAAGGTACGTTGGGCAACGGTTCACGCAGCGACGACGCATCTAATTCTACGCAATCTACAGCCGCAAGATGGGCGCCTACAAATACATTGGCGAGTTGTACAAGAAGAAGCAGTCGGACGTCCTCCGATTCCTCCTGCGTGTCAGGTATTGGAGTATTATTTTTCTTTCTATATTCATCCCCTCATCCTTGAACCAGGTGCTGGGAGTATCGTCAGCTCAATGTCATCCACCGTGCATCTCGTCCCTCTCGCCCTGATAAGGCTCGCCGCCTTGGCTACAAGGCCAAGCAAGGATATGTTATCTATCGTGTCCGCGTCCGCCGTGGTAACCGCAAAAAGCACGCTCACAAGGGTAAAACAAGCGTTTTTTCAATATCTTGAAGGTATAACTCATTGGAAATATCAGGAGCGACTTACGGCAAGCCCGTCCGCCATGGTGTGAACCAACTCAAGTTCCAGCGCAGTCTCAGGAGCACGGCGGAGGAGCGTGTTGGCAGGCGTTGCGGGAACTTGCGAGTATTGAACTCGTATTGGGTGAACCAGGATGGTGTGTACAAGTACTACGAGGTCATCTTAGTCGACCCCAGTCACAAAGCGGTCAGCTCGTTCGTGCGCTATGTCTTGATCAGTATCTCACAGATTTTTAGATTCGCCGCGATCCCAGGATCAACTGGATTGCCAATCCTGTGCACAAGCGCCGTGAAGCTCGTGGCCTCACTAGCATCGGCAAGCAGGTCAGTCATTTCCGCACTCTCTCTCACCCGATTTTTTTCTTACTCTCCATGTTCAGAACCGTGGTTTGGGCAAGGGTCATCGCCACAACCATGCGCCAGCTCGTTCCACCTGGAAGAAACACAACACGCTCAGCCTCCGCCGCTACCGTTAATCTTCCTTCCATGTTATGTATCTTGTCCATGCTTATGCGACTTGTATGCTCCTATCCTACACAATCATGCCAAAAGAGGTTTTCATGCCCCATTCAAACGATTGACAGTGTGACTCCTGAGAAATTAACTTTCTAAATGGACTGATGGGGCAATCAAATTACACATGAGGCATCATAACTTGAAAACGTGTTGAAGTTATTATAGAGGTCAACCATAGTGCTGCGCGTTAAACCTGCTGCATTTAACAACCCCTTCATGTTGAAACGTTGAAACACGACTGAACGACACTTGACGACTTACTCCTACCTTACCAGTTATGCCAGCTCTCATTCTCTACTCTCTTCTATTGGCGGTGTCGGGATCTTCCTGTGCAGCATCCTCCCGACTGCAATTTGGACAACAACGCGCTAATACCAACTCTTCTGCGAAGCTTCCAATTCCATTTGATCCTATATCACGCGACGTGCATCCTTCGATCATACAGAGGAGCAATTTAAATACCAACCCCAATGGATCCACCTACCTATGGTTACCTCAGGATGAATTTTCAGGTCAAACTTTCTTCGAGTGCGTATTCAACTGTGCGGAATAAAAGTCGTATGAATACACCTCATTAGCAACTTTACCTTCTTTACGGGGCCGGATCCAACCAAGTACGTGTGCCATATCTATTCTGAAGTATATGACTTAGCATTCGCAGTGGTCAAGTCAAGTCGGTGGTCGCATTAGCGTTTCCGGTGTCTACACTGACCTTCTCCTCGTCTTTCTAGTTACGTTAATGCAAGTGTGGCCTTCGAGCAAGGCTTAGCATACGTGCAAGATGACGGTGTCGTGATAATGAAAGGTGACAATACAACCTGGTTGGCTCAGGGTGCATATCGGAATAGGTTTGCTCCCTCGTCTTTTCCAACCTTTGGCTCAAGTATTAAATCGACATACAGCGTACGAGTTTCAAGTTACGCACAGTACACTACGGGTCTTTTCATTCTCGACCTGAACACAGCACCCTGGGGATGTGGTGAGTGACTTGGGCTTCACATCGCGGTCCAAAACCAAAAACAAAAAAATGAAAAATAGCCATATGGCCTGCATTCTGGACGTTAGGAAATGGCGATTGGCCAACGGTACGTTTGAATATTATTTTTCATCCGACAACCAAGCACGAATCGATTGGTATTCTAGTCTGGAGAAATCGACATCATAGAAGGTGTACACGATAACGAACACAACCAGGTGGCTTGGCATACCGAAGCTGGTGAGTACGGAGCATCATCCCTAATTCAACACTACTGATTCTTTCGTACAAGGTTGTACGCTGACACCTGAGTCAAATTTTACTGGAACGATTGTTGTGGGTGTTCCCTGCATTCAACGGCATCCTCCCTTCTGTAATTTTACACCTAATCTTGATCACCCAGGATCTCAACGGGGAGCCTAATCTCAACTGCGATGGGCTCGTCAACTCAAATTCCGGCTGTAGTATCATTGAGTTTAGCAGGGCATCGTACGGTCCCTATTTCGACTCTATCGGTGGCGGCGTTTTTGCGATGAAGTGGGATGAAAATGGCATTGCCGTATGTAAGTCTATATAACATTCCGTTCTCGTGCCCAACTAAGATATGTATCGAGGGTCGTTCTATCGTGCTACAATACCTCAGGATATCTTGGATGGTAGCCCAGACCCCTCTCAATGGGGTAATCCTTCAGCTGCACTCGAACCCGGAAACTGTAATCCTTTAGAATATTTTTATAACCATTCAATAGTTTTCGGTGCGTGGTTATTTCATTCGCCTGGAGGAACGTACTCACGATAGCTTCTTTCCTTTCTTGTTAGATATCACGTTTTGCGGTATGATCCATCTCAGACTTACAGGAGTTTCAACTTATTCCGTGTATTAATGTAGGTGATTGGGCAGGAAACTCGTATGCGACTTCGGGTTGTCCTGGGACGTGCGAGGAAACCTTGATGGATCCTTCAAACTTCGACGTACGTTTCTGCCCTTCATTTATTTTTCACCTTACATTAACACACATGATTAGAATGCGACGTGGAGCATCAATTCTTTGAAAGTATACCGAAAACAGCTGATTGAGGGACAAGTCTCGAATACTTCGAATATTGTCCAAATCCCATCTTTAGGCCTTTTCATCCTTCTCATCGTATCTGCGCTGGGCGTATGGTATTTATAGTATTTAATTGGTGTTATGTAGAACAAATCAAAATCCCTACAACTTCAATTTCCAGATTCTGTCATCCATACTCAAGTTGTCGGTAACTGGTTCACCAAAAGACGCACGAAGTGGCGTGACGCTAACCCAGCCATGGTGCATAGCCCATCCATCGGAAGCGGCTGGCAAAGATGAAGGGTCAGGGTTGATAAGGTCTTTCATATCCGGAGCAAATTTGAAGGCCAATCTTCCATGGTCGCCAGGTGTTGCACTGCGAACGTTGTTTCCATCACTGGTGGCATCCAACGCATCTGGCCCAGCAGGCATGAGCGCATGATCACCTGGGACAGATGTACTCTTGAATAAACGCCCGTATGAGTTCCGCCACATAGTGGTTGAGCAGATTTTGAGGCCTTCCTCTGACAGTAGACTCTCCACCAGAGGAATATTAACGTTGTATAGATCTACTTCGTTGTTCCTGAGTCCACCTCCATCGGCACCCCAGTTATTCCATAGGTGGTGAATGATTGCACATGCCAAACGATGGGCGGGCTCGAAAAGAGTAGAGGGAGTTGGATGAAGTACAGTCCCGTAAGACATGGCAATCGACCTAACCTTTGAAAGGGACGAGGAGAGGGCTGCCCCGATTGTCCCTGACGACAGGGCAAAAGCGGCTAAGAAAGTTGTGCGTTACCACTACAGTGTTAACACTCATCAGAGCTCTGTGAAACTGACCAGAGCTGTTTCGGCCAAGATTAGGCCCAGATATCTGATGGAAAAATGGAGCGAGCGTCAACGCAGAGGGGCAAGTATTCATGCATACATATTTACCACAAGATCGATCTGCTCTTGGAAGAGATTGTGTAAGGCAACATTGACACATGTTGCTGGTGTCTGTCTTTGTTGAGTGTGCGACGTTGAAAAATTAGGATATAATCATACGCCATCCAGCAGAATCCATTCAGCCTTTGCACGCATTCAGCAGCGCATTCGAAAGCTGTGATGAGACACACACGATTTCATCCGTTTTCAAGGGCCTTGGATAGATGGTGGTTTCACCCGTTCCATCCTTCCTCGGGTAAAAATAGGATCCTTTGGTTATTTCTTTGATATGATAAGCCTTGCCTGTTGTGGGTAGACTCAAGTTTTGGCAAAGGAAAAGAGATGAAATTCGAACCAATCCAAGATTTCTGAGAACTTGGTAAAACTACTTTGACATCCCAGCCTTGGAGGTGTATCAGTATAATTATGGCAGACACATTGCATAGAAGGAGCACCAAGTTCTTCAGACAAGTATTTGTATAGACCCAACACATACGGTGACTCCTTAGGATTAGGAGGTCCGTCGTCATTCTGCAGAGTTTCATCAATGAGAGCAGAATAGAGGAAGCAACTGCCAACCCACAGTGAGAAGGACTCTGGGATTCGATCGCATTGTGATGAACGTTAAATACTTTGTAGTGAGTGGTCACTATGGTTGTGACTTGAAGCCATCAACAACTGTCTTGACGTCGTGATCGCATTGGCGGCCTTTCGGCCTTGTTGCCTTGGTTGCTCTGCCCGCCTCTAATCCACAAGAATGTCAGGAGACACAGCTCTACTGGCTGCTTCAGACAGTTCTGAGCCATCTTTGTCTCCAACTTCATGTCCTCCACCATTCACCACAATGCCTCATTCTACCACCGATCCAGCAAGCACCATTCACCTCCTACCATCCCTTTCTATGCCTTTACAAGGTCTTCGCAAGTCAATGTCAGTCGATTCTCTCGTATACTTTGGGCGAGATGGTGATCCCTCTGCGGCTATGCCTAATTCCAACCGGAGTAACGTTGGTTCAACTCTTGACTTTTCCAATAATTTCGTTCCCGAACGCGATCGTTTCTTGTTTGAACGAAACCACAGGCCCAGTATTAATTCTACAGGCGATGGTGACGAGTCTGTTGAATCAGATTTCGAACGATCAGATCTTCCTGAACGCTACCGCCATCCCTCCATAAAATCACGGCCTCACGTTCGTGGTGGTGACCTCTCACTTCCTTCTCGCACTCCTACCCTCAGTTTGTCATCTAAAATGAGCGGTACTTCCACGACTTCTAGTGCTCTCGATGATATACCTCGACAAGCGTCTGTTTCGTCGCCACAGCCTTACACGGGACGACCTGTACCAACTACGGCTTCAGGCCGTATCCGTAGTGGCAGCTTAGGAACTTATATGAATTCTGGATCCTACCGTCCTTTAAAAAACCATAGATCTAATGGCTCTACCTCTGGTCCACCTTACACTTTCATCGTCGTAGGGACTGCTGGGTGTGGAAAATCCACTGCAATTCAGCTAGGTTTACAAGATCAGCATCTATCAGATAAACCAGTCCCTGTCCCGTTCATGCAGGGATCCTCAACAAAATGTATTGTTATTCTTTCAAGCCTTGACACCGTTATTGAAATTTGATATTCCGTAGATTTTCGGTGGGATGGAGAACTACGGTCCGAAGGGTCATATTGTCCTCTTCATATCATCGAGATAGATGTTCCGAGCACCCATTTAGCACCCGCAAAACCCCCAGACTGGCCAGATGGCTCTTCTACGGTCAATGGGGTCCTCATCTGTTATGATGCAAGCAACAAACCCTCGTTTAATCCTGTCAATGGACTTCTCCGTGCGTCCCTACTAAGCCTATAACATTCATATATTAAGATTTCTTTCTATTCAGGCAACTATTGCGATTTGCGCATCCCATTAGTAGTTCTTGCCTGCAAGTCTGATTCTCGACTGGAGGTAGACCCAGCAGAGGCCTCGAAGGTGGCCGCTCAGTATGATGCGGGTGTGATAGAGGCCGGAAAATCTCATGAGAATGGAAGGCGCAAAATGCGCGAGGCTTTTGAATGGCTTATAAAGTCAGCCGAACGAGTCAAACAAAACAAAGGTTCGAGTTGGCGTATGCTTCAGTGCAATGTTGTTGTTGATTTACCGGGCAGGGAAACTAGTCAGCACTGGATCTGTATATCAGAATCCTGCATCTCCCAGCATCCTCCGTACTCAACTGCCTCGGACCCCGCAGACTTCATCTCCAAGAAGGAATGAACATGCACAGACCGAAACGTCCCCAACGACGCCGTCATCCAATAATCCGGTATTTCTCAGCTCTCCCAGTCGAACACGCTCCACAGGTGACCTTCTTTATGAGACTGAAATTGCAAATCCCGTACCGAGTGCCAACCTGGTAGAGGCAAGCGAATATCAGCCAGCGAGTGCAGATCAATTGCCTGATGCCGGGAAAGATGAGTCAGAATCATCCTTCCCTAAAGAGAACAAGGAGAAAGAGTCGTAAGTTCTTCTTTTTTCACAGCTGGAAACCTGTCCTTAAATTTATTTATAAATAACCAGTCGACCAGGGCAATGGGCTACATTGGACGATTTGTTAGACAAGCTTCTCTTTTTGGCCGTTAGCGGGGATGGTGTGCTTTATTACCTTCGTTCTCTGCGCAATCAAGTAACTTAATTTTCAGACCCGTCTTATATTACGCATTTTTTCCTCACATATCGCCGATTTGCTACTGCGAGGAGTGTCATTCTCGCAATGCAGAAACGAATGCGCGAACTTGATGAAAAATCATCAGGAGATCCTATGTTTGCTTATTTTGCTCAAATGCGGTAATTTCTATGCATTTCCTCTTGGTTTTTGTCTCACATTTATTCAGCATTTGCCACCTACTTGAACTCTGGATACGTGACTATCCACATGACTTCGCTGTACAGGACGCGGCCTCTGCGCTCACCGCTCTCGTCACCTCGATCGTTTCAAAAACCTACCTCCTTCATTATGGCTCAGAATTTTTGCCTTTCTTGGAGCTGTTGCCGACTCTCAGTGACCATGATGTTACTTGGGCCCTGAAAGTCAAGACAGCTGATGAAAATGATGACTCCTATAGTCTCCTGGAAGATGAGGAGTTGCATCCCTTAGGTGATGATTCAGCCTCCGCGTCATCTATACAGGAACAACCTGTGCCCTCCGTGGGAGCTCGTGAGCGAAAATCCAGTGTTGTTCCTCGTCCATCAGTGTTGGGTGCAGCGCAAAAAATCAGTACATGGTCATCCGATACAGACGAGAAGCAACAAATCAAAGATCTTCTTAGATTATCGCAAGAACTTTATGCTATCGATGCAGAAGAGATTGCTCAAGAAATCACTCGCATTGAAGTCAACCTATTTCTTGATATACAGGTGCGTCATGTGTTGAATTGAAAGTTGAACGTCCTTACACAAGCCCAGCCACGTCACTGGCTCGCTTATACGTTTGGTTCTGGCAAGAAAGACGAATTCGAGCCCATATCCGCTTTTAATACATTTTCGAACCACTTAGCGGACTGGTAATAATCTGTACCCCCTATAACTCATGGTGTCTTACCTCGCACGCTATACAGGGTCGTCTCTCTTATATTGTGCCACAAGACGACAAGATCACGCGTCAAGCAAATCGAAAAACTTGTTGAAATTGCACAGAGGCTGCGTGCGTTGAACAATTACTCGGCGCTGCGTGCTTTTGTTGCAGGTATCAATAACGCGACTTTTCCTGGCGACGAAACTATGGAACAGTTCAAAACCAAATTTCCTGATCATGCCAAAAATCTCAAGTCTTGGGACGTCTTGTTACAACACATACGTGCTCATCGTGCTTATCGCCTTGCTTTGAGAAATTCAAAGGGCGCATGTATACCTGCACTGTACGTTCAGCAATTTCGTTTTATTGTTTGCTTTTCAAAGTTTCTTTCCAGCGAAGTACACATGTCCGACCTCATCAAAGCTCATGAGGGCAACGGAGATTTTCATGCAACCGACGCTAAGAAAATACACTGGGGAAAATTCAATATGATGGGAAGATTCATTTCAAGTACAGCACAGTGTCAAGCCCAATGCAGGACATCTACCGACTACAGGTTTGTGGAGCGAAGCCACCTTAGGGAACTTCTTGAGAGACCCGTAATGAACGACCAGGTATTCTATCATATGTCATTTCTTGCGATCTTTTCGTTCATATGGTATATCAGATGCAAAAATCCAGGATCGCCCTTGTTGATTCAGAAGTTGATGAGTATCGTGTCCATCCAGCATCTGTGCCTCCGCGAGAGGCCGCAATACTTCGCAAATTGGTCTTTTGGTAACTTGTCTTGTAACGTTAAATCCATATACCTCCCTGTTTTTTCTGTTGGATGAACTTGACTATACTATGTATCCTCCTCTATCATTTACGATACCCTCACCGTTATTTACGAATCTTTCGTGTTTATATTTCATAAGTACATAGCTAATAGCTATAAGTAAGTATCACTCTTCAAAGCTTCAGGTTGATGAGATCATGAGATCAGATCAAACTGATCATACACATGATGCATGAGGCACGTGAACGATTTTTTCAAACACTGCGCTCTCTACGTCGTCTTCTCTTTGGCATTCTCTCGTTCCAGAACCATAAACATCCTGGTTTTACAAAATGACTGAATATGTCATGACCCTTGATTCAGACTCTGAGGAGCCTTTACTGCCGGCGACGTTGAAAACGTCAAAATTGGACGAGGATGCTAGCCTGAACCCAGAATTCGTTTTTGATATCTCTGGAGACCCTTACGAGGAATTTGTTGGAACGTCTACATCATATGGTGACCTTGTAAAAGGGGTGTCAAAACCTGTTGGTCTGGATTCAATGAACGTGGTTTCACCGATTTAATTTGAACCTTACGCAGGATCCGATTTCCGTCGACGACATAATCGCCAGGCGTACGCTGAATCGAAAACGTAAACTCGAATCCAGAGACGAAGATGATGAGAGTGACGATGATGAAGAGGATGCGTCCGACGAAGACTTCCTGGACAGTGATAGCGAACAGAGCGGGGCGGGCACCAATGTATCCGATGAAGAGGAGGGAGACGAATATTCGTCTAGCGATTCAGAGTCGGAAACTCAAGCAGAGAGAGATCGAAAAGCCGCTTTCTTTGACTCCGACATCGGGCCAAGTGAAACTCATTCTTCTTTTCTGACGATGAACATCTCCCGGCCTATTCTAAAGGCTCTCACAGCATTAGGGTTTGATAAACCAACCCCAATACAAGCCGCTACGATCCCAATGGCTCTTCTTGGAAAGGATATCGTTGGAAATGCAGTCACCGGTTCTGGAAAAACAGCGGCGTTCATGATACCCATTTTGGAGCGTCTCTTGTATCGAGAGAAAGGAAAAAATGCTGCTGCCACACGTTGTGTCATTTTAGTTCCTACTAGGGAATTGGCCGTCCAATGTTTCGATGTAGGCACAAAGCTTGCAGTCCACACTGATGTCCGCTTGTGTCTTGTTGTTGGTAAGCTCTACGCTGGCTTCTCGTTTGCCTATCTTAACTAATTTTGTGGTTTTAGGTGGCCTTTCTGTAAAATCTCAGGAGGTTGCTCTTCGATCACGACCAGACATAGTCATTGCAACCCCTGGACGCCTGATAGATCATATTCGCAACTCTCCCTCATTCACTCTGGAAACTCTCGATGTTTTAATATTGGACGAGGCCGACCGAATGCTGTCCGACGGTTTCGCAGACGAACTTGCAGAAATCATCAAGTCTTGTCCACTTTCTCGACAGACGATGTTATTCTCAGCAACCATGACAGATTCGGTTGATGAACTTGTCAAAATGTCTCTAAACAAGCCCGTGAGGTTGTTTGTAGACCCAAAAAGAAGCACCGCGCGAGGCTTAATCCAAGAATTCGTACGAGTTCGCGCCACAAAGGAGTCGGAGCGCTCAGCACTTCTTGTGGCGTTATGCAAAAGGACATTCAAGTCCAACGTCATTGTTTTTTTTCGGAGTAAAAAACTGGCCCATCAAATGAGGATTGTTTTCAGTCTTCTGGGAATGAAATGCGAGGAGCTTCATGGAGATCTCACTCAAGAACAGGCAAGTTGAGGGTCCTATCGCTGTTGTCCAGATTTCTGAGTCCATTTTATGTCTAGAGACTGAAAGCTCTTCAGCTCTTTCGTGATGGGTCGGTGGACTATCTAATGGCAACTGATTTGGCGTCTCGTGGATTAGACATCAAAGGCGTCGAAACGGTTATCAATTATGACATGCCTGGGCAATTAGCTCAATATTTACATCGTGTAGGAAGGACGGCTCGCGCTGGCAAAAAAGGACGGTAAGCAGCTTTGATATGTGGAATCTTCAATTCATTATCTGACGGTATGTTAGATCTGTTACTCTTGTAGGTGAAGGGGATAGAAAAATGTTAAAGGCAACCATAAAGCACGGAGCAGGCGAAGATCAAGTCCGCCATCGCATCATCCCTCCGGAAGTTGTCGTCAAATGGACTGAAAGCGTACAAGGGCTCAAGGATGAAATTGCAGCAGTCTTGCGAGATGAAGTGGAAGAAAAACAGGCGAGCGATGTTTAGCTTTGGTCATTTGTGATACTTAAATCATTCTAGTTGCGCAAGGCGGAGATGGAGTTGAAAAAAGGAGAGAACATGATTGAATACGAGTCAGAGATATATTCCCGACCAGCAAGAACCTGGTTCCAATCCGTGAAGGAAAAGGAAAATGCTCAAGGTCATTATTTTTACCTTATGTGCCGAATTATACTTATCTATCAAATAGCCGTTAGCAAGCAACAATACGAAGATGGGTTTGCTAGTGCCAAAGCACAAGGGAAGATGGCCAGTGGTGACAAGGTATGATGTAATGTTCGACTTTGATTCGTTGCCCAGTTAATGATATCTATAGCCCAAGAGAGATAAATATTCTGGGCTCTCTAGGAGGGCCAAACGCCGCAAAATGATCATGGAGGAAGAGGCTAAATTTGGCGATGAACAGAATGGTATCAATGCTGCCATTCGAGCAGCAAAGAAATCTGCTAGACCAGCAAAGATAGGCGTTCCAGAACAACGAACAACAAAAACGAAGGCAAAACCTAAAACTCGAAAGGTAACTTCTAAAGCTGGAGGAGCATTCGATCGTGACTTTGAAGGGAAGGCAGGACGACGAGAAGGTGTAAGAGCGAAGAAGGGAGATGCAATCGGCAAAAAAAGTGGCCACAAAGGAAGTAGCAGAAAAAAGTAATTAGATTTAGGCATCTCTTGAGCTAGCAAGCTTAAGGAGAAACATACCTTGTTATCAAAGTAGGTGGCAGTGGTGCAATTTAAACGCGTTGCATACATTATTCACGTGAACGTGAACATTTCACCTGAAATTCTGGAACGCGTCCTAGTACATCTTATCCTTCATGAGTACCGCAGGTTCTTTTTCTGCCTTCAGCATTCTACAGACTCCACATTTTACAAGGCTCTTGTCGTCGTCATGTTGTCCAGATAAAGATCTAGTTGTATTGGTCTCGAGATTGGGTGGACGAGATAGACTTGGTTTATGGAACTACAGTCATACATACAAAGTTTGGGAGGTAGATGCTGGTGTGGACGGGGAAAGCTCTACAACAGAAATCACGGGAATAGCTTGGAGCCCGGATGGTGAGTGTCATATTTTAGACTCTTCCCTGTACTGAAGGCATTTCAGGCCAGACGATTGCTGCAGTGCACCGCCGCTCTATCGTTACTCTCCATTCTCTACAGGATGGTGCCAGGCTTCTCACACTATCACTCTCTCAGCTTCCAGGTCCCCAGTTTTCCAATACTGTAGCCGTGTGGTGGTTTCGTGACGAACGGCCAGTAAGGGCTACCTCGGTTCCTGACATCCTTAGGAGGAGCAATATCGTCGTACGTTGTAGTATCCATTTGTCGATTTCTGGAGTTAATTCATGTAGGCGGGGACAGCGCATTCCATTCTTCGAACGTTACCTCTTCTTGATCCTCTCCAAGATGATTCACTTCGCTTAACGTAAATTCCTTGTCTACAGAAATCGAATCGCTTCTCACCGACTCTTGATTATAGAGCGACCGATCTTTTTTCGTTCCAAGGTGCCCAGACAAAAACTACCAAAGCATCCCCATCTATTATCGATGGATGGCCGTCCTTGCCACCAGACCCTCTTGCAGCTTCTGTCAGTACTCCGACGTCCGCAAAACACGTTGACCTCATTTCAGGACCAACAAATGAAATGGACGATTCCAATTTTAACAGTTTGCTTGTCGTTGCTGATGACTGTGGCTCTTTACATTGCTTTCTTGACGGTACCTTTCCCCTAGGAAGCATTATCCTTGGCTCCAATGTCAACACCAAATCGTTGCTCAAGGCCCAAATGAGACCTGTGTTTCATGCACATATATCTGCGCTAGTTCAAGAAACCGTCGTGACAACTTTGCGTCCTACTGTCATCGAGACCCCGTTATTAGCGAAGCGACATGTTCGAGATATGGCCAAGCTGTCAACGACAGCGAAAGAGTTAATGCGGTATTGTATGCATGCAGTAAAGGACTCACATGCCACTTGGTTTGGATCGGAAAGTTTTAGTGGAGCTCGTACTTTGGGACCTAATTGGATCCAAACTTTGGAAGCGAAACAAAAGGAGCAGTTTGGTCGTACGTCGAAATGCTATAATTATTTTAAACGCTTATCATCATTTGTAGAACATGAACCCAATGCAATTCTGGATCTTACTACTCTGCTAGTGGCAGGGAGAGCGTCAGATTCCCTCCTTGATTTTTTGGGAAGTGGAGATCTCATGAGCGAACGAGTAAGTCTCATGTACTTCATGTCAGCTGCGTCTTGAGAAAATTTTAGAGTATCCAAAAGTGGGAGTCGACTATGACAGAGGCTTTGATCAAATTGCGGGACTATTCAGAAAAACGTATTGCACCAGCTTGCCAACGATTGCACCTCGTGCTGGCGGAAATTCAAGGCTGGGCGCAATTGTGCGTAACGCGTCTGAGTGACCCAAATTCACTTTCCCTTATCAGCCGATCAGGTCCGAATTCGCACATTTCGAACTTGTGCTTGAGGAAATCAATGGATGCCTCTCGTTAACAAACCAAATGATTGTTCTTGCAGCGTGGTTAGCCGCCACAGCGCGCCGCGATCTATCACGATTCAGAAACTTCTTGCAGTGGCTTCGTTTTGGTTAGCTTTCATTTACCTCCAAGTCAAGGAATTTATGAATATACCACCACACAGAGATTGGGTCTATCAACCCCACAGGTGATAATGCGCCACAGCCGCGACATGACATACTTGAAGTCAACAATTATCTTATGACTGGCCTTTCAACAAGCACGATTGATCAATGGTTTACGGGCACAAAACCGCACTTCTCCCTTCCAGAGCTGGGTATGAAAAACGGAAATTTTTCCGATGTCCTAAACAGGGCTTATTCCATTGTCAAAAACGATACGTTGTGGGTATGCGAGCATGGAGTTTCAAATATGCTCTTTCTGACACTGGTCCCACTTCAGACTTCAGTGCCAGCAGAACAGAATTATGAGGATTTGAACAGGAACCTGAATATCTTAGTGGACGAATTGGCGACACGTTGCAGGCAAATTTTCGATCGAGCCGCTTGTGGTGCAACTCGTTCTGCCACAAGGCGAGTTAATGCGGGTTCCGCGGCCAACTTAGCATCTCAAATAAGGCTAATGAACTGCTTAACGCCGTCTGCCGTGCGAGAAAGAACCACCAAAATGACCGAGGTAAGCTCCCTGCTTAGGATGCCAAAACTATATTCAATGACAAGTTAGGGAGATTTTGAACAATATCTAATACAGCCTGTGCCGGCAGAGCAATATGATCATCGTGTGTTTCGCTTTTGACCTGGTGGACACAATTCTTACAAAGACCATAGTGTGTGTAGTGCGATTTCGCTACAACGAGGCAACCGGGTCTCCTTCTGAGGTCGGCCTTGCGCTTCTCGAGCCTTTTATCTTTGTGGACGATGAGGGAATATCATCGGGTCTCGACCTCATAGAGGTGGACTTCCTGGATAGTGAATATCTCGTAATGGTTTATCAACTTCATGGAAATGATAGTAAGATGCACGGATATCCTGCCTCGCTATTTTCACTTAGCTCATTCAACATCAGGTACAACACACATTGCCATGATGAACTACAGCGACTTATCTTTTCAAACAACGGAAGTTCGTCACCTTGAAGCTCGTGAAGAAGTAATGTTCCAGGTCATAGAGCAGTGGAAGCAAGGACGTGTAAGTTTTTAGGAATAGCACCCTTAAATGCTACTTATGCGATTCAGCTATCGGCAATACGAGTGCAAGTTGAGCGAACAAGCACGTTAACGGGCGGGAAAGGCAGTCTATCGCTTGCCTTGAATGGCAAACAGGGACGAAGGGTAGCATGTGTGGTTGATAGTAAGGGAACCTTGGAGGCTTTTGACTTGGAAGGGGATGACGAGGGTACATAGTGAAGTGCCTGGAGATAGATGGAGATAGAGAAGGGCCTGTTTCTTCGAGAAAGGCTGTCAGCCATGAGCGCCGCACAACTTCGGTCAAATCTTAAATTGTCCATAATATCGGCTAAGTAAGTAGTTTCAGAATTTAAATAAACAGGGCCGCGGACCCTTCCCTCGTGCCCAGAATTCGAAGTTCTTTCTCGATGCCATTTTAAATCCAAACTGGCCCTACGTGGCCCTTTATCCACCATGCCCAAGTCTAGCTCTAACCAATCCCAGCAGACAACTGAAGAGCAGGCTGCGTCGCGCTTGTCAGACGTTGCTCTCAGAAAGAAAAAGAACGCCGACGCCCAGGCTGCTTTTCGAGCCCGTCGGGCAAACTACATCGCGACTTTGGAAGAAACAGGTTTGCCACTGCTCTTTTATCTGTTCTTTGTCTATCTCTCAACCTGAGATAGTGACTAGTCTCGAGTCGGTCGTCATTCAGCTGCAAGATTCTTGTCGAGAGACACGACACGAAAATCAAGAACTTCGGCAGGACAATGCCCGTTTACGACACGAGCTTCGAGAACGCGAACAATTTTGGAGGAGCCTTTATCAGGCTCGGAAAACAACTGAGCAGACAGTCGCCGACTGCGACGATTCTCTCCCAATGTCGCCACCTTTTTTATCTCATTCGTCCAATAGTATGGCTTCGGGCTCAGCGAACCAGTATACTGGAGGGAGTTCTGCTTATCGACTGAGTGACGATACTTCAATGTGCCATAGCCCGTACGCCAACTATAGTCAACATCCCCCGTCACTTTCGTACTCTGGCATGGAAGATATCCCCAGCGAAGTTTTATCCAACCCTGCTCACCGTGGTTCAAAGTACTCTTTTGCATATCCTCCAGGCATCGGCCGAGATACTCCTTGGCCTTCCTCGATTACTCACAGCACTTCTGCTGCTGATTCTGGTGTTCAACCCTCCCATTCGCCCAATCTTATTGGTTCACCTGCTTTGACCGCAGCTGACATACCTTTCGGCAGTAGGTTTGCTCAACCTGAGGATCAAAAAGTACCCTTGAGCACCCTAGACGCTGCGCCATATGCTTTCCCTAGCAGTCGGTCTATTTCGCCATCGACATCAGCCACGCCCAGTTCATCTTCAACCTCCCTCACTCCCTTCCCATTCACCTTGCATGGTGGACAAGACCGCTCCGATCATGATTACCGGCGCCACTCACTTCCACATGGAGCTGAGGTCACCCTTCATGGCGGTACTGCCGACGTTTCGCTAGTCGGGCCCGCAAGCGATGCTGTTCGCTATAGGTTGACAAATCGGAGGCAACCATCCTGTGAGCGGGCACTCCTTCCCACTTTACCGCCCATAACGGGGAGTGAGAACGAGCAAGGAAGCAGCGACGGTGACACCGCTTTTCCTCCTTCCCGTTCCAGCATCCAGCGCTGTATTTCGCACTCTCGATCACGTTCTTCATCCCCTGCTCCTCCCGTCCTCTCCGGGACTCTGGCCGTTATCAAGGCACAAGCCTTTGGCGCTCTTCGTCGCACTCGTGCCAGAACAAAAAAGTCTTCGGATGGAGCAGCGAAAGTTGCGATGAATGTGCTGGAAGCACGAGGAATTGGCGTTCCGTCTTCCCCGACTGCAACATCTCCCTCTCTGAAAAGGCAGAGACTTGACGATGAAACCAATCTATAATAATTGTTTAGAGCGCCTCTGGCTATACTTGTTACTGGGAACTAATATCGTCACGGGCCAACCTACAGACACTTCCACCCACGTTGAGCGCTGTTCAATATGCATTTATATTGTAGTATACTCATCTTGATGTCTTTGCATAATACCCATACCATACCTATACAGGAAGCCTTACTCTGTTATAGATACCTGTTTATTATCGTAGACCTGTTAATTTGACCTTGGAATTCTTACCGCCCAGGAACATCACTGTACGCCAACGATACAATATGAACACATTGATTGGTCGCAAGATCAAGTATAGCAGGTATTTCCGTTCGTAGGGCGGGGTATCTATGATGTTTGAAATATATAAACCTTTCAATCCCACTAAGATTATCAATGAAAAAGATGAGTGAAATGGTTTCAAGCACGGGCGCCCATGGCAAGTACTGACCACAAGCCTTTCCTCCTGACGTGGATCCAATGTTGGCTTCGGAGTCTTTCCTGCATTTGCAGCTAGCCGCCCTTGATTGGGATTGGAGGGATTCGTCCCCCTTGCTTGCGCCTTGATATGCAAATTCCAGATAAAGCAAGAGGAGATGTATAACGGAACTAACTGCTTTTAGGCGCCGCTCTGCAGCTTCTGCCGCGGCGGTGCGAGGATCGCTTGGAGACGGGTCTGCGGGATTCGTTGAACCAGATCCTAAGACGATATGTCCGCCAGAGTGAGAGTTTGGCTTTGAACAAAGGGATCCCATGGTAGTAGTAAGTACAAGTAAAGAAGTTGATAATGTGACTACAATTTGGTCACGAACTCGGTACTAAGTAATTACTGCCGCGTTTCGACGACGGGTATGTATTCCCCCATTCTCACCTCCCGGTCGGGACTATATCCAAACCGAGAAACTCCCAATTCATAGTTTGCCTGCTGTCGAGGCATCCAAGCCTGCAGAACCATTAGACTTACTTTGCAAATGAAATGAACGATGCGTACCTCCCACCACCGTCTACCTGCATTCCAAGATTGGGACATGTCTGTATTAAATCCAGCCCTGATCATCCTGCTTTTGATTCCTGCACCAAGGAGCAGTCCAAAGACGGTCAGCAGGAAAAGTGTGACCACAAGCTGGTCTCGCGGCGAATCACGTTCTAATAGTCATTAGTTAAGGATTCACAGGAAACGGGAAGAATCATACGGAAGCATCGAGCCTCGACGTCGCCCTCCTTTCCTGTGGCTGTATCTGGATTAGTGTCGCCAAGTGACGCACCAGCACATATGGGCAAGTTCTGATTGAGGCACCACTGCTTTGTGCATGAAAGGCAGGGTTGTGCAGGATTGTCTGGGATATTTAGAGGGAGAATCGAGTAATTTGACTGGAAACATATGCCTGAGGAGGGAATTAGAGTATATCAATGTAAGGAATGATCAACATGCATTTGCAGAAATTGGTGGCCTCCCATTTATTGAGAATGCCTTTGACTGATAGCTAGCGACAGCTAGTGACCACCTGCCATTCACAAGCTGGAAAGAACTTACAAACAGCGAAAAGAAGAAGAAGATGGAGATCCAAGTGGTCCTTGTCATGGTGGTAACAAAGTTGGTAAATAAACATTGAATTTGCGGGTGGTTACTGGTGTCGTGGGCAGATAGCGATAGCGGATACCAAATGATTAGTCATCATTCCTAATTGAGAGAGGCTGTGCATAATTTCTCAACGCGACGCGCTCACCGTTCCTCTTCTTCAGTTAGTCAATACATCGAATTCTGGCTTCTCTAACAATGTCAGGAATGAAATTTGAGTTTGTTCACTGCACTCCTGGCCTCTCTTCTCCCGACATTCTTCCCACTATGTCTCAGCCTACTATGGCAGAATCTATGCTAATTCAACGGAAAAGAAATTGACTGGCCATGATGCAATTTGGCTTCTTAACGAAATCTAATCACTAGAAATAACGCTATCTACAGT
>JABAJV010008580.1:0-59922 GCA_018854895.1 Tricholoma furcatifolium
GCACACTTCGATAGTCATGGTGTCATTGACGAAGACGTCAGCAGCCAGGGCACGAGTCCCAGCTTCATCCCTATGGTTTAGTGGTCAGTCGTAGATATCTGAAGAGGGAAGAGTACTACTGACGTGTAGCAACCAAGCACTGTCCAAACAGTTGGAATACCCGCGGATAATGATAGCGTATTGTTGACGCTGTGAAAGAGAGCTTGTTGCTAACGAGTCATGAAAGGTCTTCAAGGCGTCACTCACAATGGCGAAACGAGAGTATTGTTTCCGGTTTCGAACACACTGGATAACTCTCCTGTGCAACCTGCGCCACTGAGGGTTTGTTTGTTAATGCAACAGATGGCAGGCTATGATATAAACTGTATGTGAAGAGAATATACTGAAGTCCAGGTGTAGTGGCAACAATTGTATCGACTGAGCCGACTGAGCTTAAAAGGCTCGCAGAGATGAGGTTGCACTTCAGCATCCACTTCCTGAGCTTCAGTCCAGACAGTCCAGAAGCAACTCACTTCCAAACTCGCTGTATCCTTTGCACTCTTATCTTTGGTAGTTGCTGCCATCGATCTTGAGTTTTGCGTACGTTCAGGAAAACTTCTCCTTACAACGTATGCTGAAAACTCGTACAGCATGGTGGTGCGAAGGGCGTTTGCCAAGGCATCACTCTGACATTGAATACGACGACGTGTTACTCCACTGTCAATGCTAGCAACCTGGCAAAATCAATAGTCGTTCCGACTTGCCAATCACGTTGAACATACAAAAAGTGGGGGAAGAGCGTGGCATTCGAAATATCTGCCGGCAGAGTCGCTGTGGTGTAGAAGTTCTGGAGGACTGAAAACGATTGGCAGTGACGCGAACACATGATGTGCCGAAGTCAGAATACCGTCGGTATCCCATATATAAACAAAACAAGCCCATAGTAAGACTTGAGTGAATGATCATATCAAGCAGAAAGAGACAAGATCATGCGCGTATGACATGAAGAAGAAAAGAAGCAGAGTAGTTCCTGAAATTTGAAAGGTCACTAAAGATGTAGCAAGACGAGAGGTTTCACTGAGTATTTGAGGAAGGTTGAAAGAGTCTCTCAAAATGGCCTTGATGAGTTTCGTTTGTTCGTTTGTTCGGGGGCATTGAGAAGGGCAGAACTGCTAGGAGACATGATAAAGGTAGCATGACACCGAGCTTATATTTAAGAGGAGATGGCACTCACTGGCAGTACTCAGTACTCAGGCCCAGGCTCCACATCAGGTGGACAGCCTGGACAGCCTGACAGGATGAGCAACAGGGAAGGACAATGTGAGGACAATAGGAGTGCTCAATTCTTAAAGTTCATCGAGTTCGCAAAAGCAATATTGCTGTCGGTGTTCTCCGTGAACTGTGAACTCGGAATTGAGGAGACCAGTTCATATGTCAGTTCACGGAACCTCAGTCGTCAGATGCCGGCGGGGTTTAAAATGACATCTCTGTGCCGCCCTCGCTCTGTACATCTTGTCACCCACACTGACGTCGTGATAATCGGATTTCATCTGACTGGCCAAGTCCAGAAGCTCGGATTGAATGGTGGGAATAGTTTTTTTTTTTTGGCATTGTAGAGAAGCACGAGCATAGAACAATGTAGTGATAACATAGATGGACGCACATTATCTGTCTTATCTGGCTGATGGCCATCGGCATTTCTGCGGAGGTTGAATACAACTGATGAACTTTTTGTATGTTGCTCTTCAAGAGACTCAAGAGTTCATCAACCCCAACCGCGATAACTCAAAGGGCACAGGGCTCACCACAGAACACGCAGTACAAGCATACACACGTGCACGCGACGCCTAGCAGCAAGTACATACATTACAGTTTCCTTTCCTTTAGTTCCTTCCTTTCATTTCACTCATCTTACTTTTACATCTACCCACTAACCATACCTTAAAACATACGTGCTCGCTACACAACTTCGCCGACCCCGACCCACATACGATATCTTATAGCTACACCAGGAAAAGCCCGGATCAAACAATTACATACACACCTATATTTCCTTACCTTCCCAATACTTAGCTTTACAGCTCGCCTTTTAGCCCTCGTAGTGGCTTGCTGGCGTTAAATAGAGATCATTCATTCATTCATTCAAGAGTTCATCAGCGGGAATTGAAACTCTCTCTTACCGACATCAATATTGCTTTTGCGAACTCGAACTGAACTGAACTTTAAGAATTGAGCACCCCTAATTCCCGCTACTTTAGTAGTGGGTTTGAAACTCTCTCTTACCAACATCAATATTGCTTTTGCGAACTCGAACTGAACTGAACTTTAAGAATTGAGCACCCCTAATTCCCACTACTTTAGTAGTGGGTTCTTTAGGGTTGAGGCCTCTATACCGTCACATGTCAAATTGTTTGTGTGTGTGTGTGTGCACACTGTAGAAAGGAGGGTTGAGGTCTGCGAACGACACGTGGCAAAATGTTTGTGTGTGCACTTGTGGTGTCAACTGTTAGGCATGCACTGTGTGTGGGTTCTCTGGCTTCTAGTTTTGTGCCCACACATGTATTGTGGAGCCCTTCACGTGCTACTTTTCAGCCACCAACGGGTCCTGGGAGCTTCAATTGTTGCCCGCGCCTATCCTCTGAGAGCAGGAAGGAAATACACAATGGGGTACTCAAACATCTACTCAAGAGTTTGTTGTCTTGGCTGTTGAATTTTCTGGTATGCTGATCATCTCCCACATGCACAGAGGATCCCATCAAATCAGCCGCATATGTCACTCGCGACATCACTTTCACTTTCCTCCTATTCAAGCTCGCATCATTGATTGGGCCCTGGGCAGAGACCGACTTCTCAGGATATTTCACCTCTGGATGGAACAAGTTCTGGGTCAAGTCCGCTCTGTGGGCTACTTACTACTGGTTTAAATTTCAAGGCATGGTTTGGGCGGGTGTTTTCTGCCTTGGTAAGGGATCTTCACATGTGCTTTCACTCAAAGCTCAACGTCAATATAGGTCATGATGCTGGCCATGGCACCCTCTTTGAAAGTAGCAAGCTTAACAACATCGTCGGATTTATTCTTCACACAGTCAGAAAGATCCTATTTCGAATGAAGTCTTTTTTAACTTGCGTAGGGTTTCATTTAATTCCTTATTACTCTTGGCGTTCAACCCATCCAAATGCACACCACATAAGCTCATAATGGCTAATTTGCAACAACTTCTCACGTAGCATTCTAGAAAGCGACTGCGTCTATGGAGCATGACGAAAACTATGTTTCGTACCTCTGTAGCGAATACAATCTTCCCGAAGAAAACAAGGCAGCCAAGTTCGACTATGCGGAAGTTTTTGATGCCTATCTGGACATTTGCGCGCATGTTTATCATGCAGGGATTGTGAGTTTTCTATCTGTGATGGCATCTTATCATATCTGAACCCTTTACAGTGACTGGTGGGTATATCTTGCGAAGAACACAATGGGCTCCAAGATTTATCCTCCCGGCACGAACCACTTCAACCCCAAGTTGCCCCTGTTCAAGCCTGAACAACATAAGTGTAGTTTGACAAAACACCAAGTTTGACTGGGAGGACTCAAGTTCGATTTCCCTACTAGGTAACTCGATCATCATCTTGGATATAGCCTTGGTTGCAATGCTATCGCTCATGGCATATGTCGGGCCAAGCCTGGTCCTGAAGTATTACCTTGTGCCCTACCTGGTGGGTAATTTTCCTTCAGAAGAGAAACACTTGAATTAACGCGCCCACAGTTGACTAACCATTGGTAAATGACACTGCTTTTCTTTGATTCTTTAAACTCACTGACCGGTAATACTTTACAACTTATAGGATCGGTATGTCCAACACCGGGTATCGTCACCAATTTACTGACATGTTATCTTTCCCCTCTGTTTTAGTTATGTTCACATATCTGCACCACTCGGACCCATCCATTCCGCATTATAGAAAGGCCGAATGGTCATTCCTTTGGGGAGCAGCTGCTACAGTCATAGACCTCTGCTTGGTTGTTTTGGTCGTTTCTTTTTTCACAATATTTCACATGATGACCATGTGGCACACTGTACACTTCTCTTAGCTCCCTATCTCACATTGCCATACAACTAACTCTGTCTTTTGTAGACTTCTTCATTAAAGCCCCATTCTGTGAGATGCGGATAAGAGATCATTGCGTTTGTAAATACTGACATTCTTTCCTAGACAACGGCCCTCAGATCACGAAGGCGATCAAGACGGTACTAAAAGATGAATATAACTATGATTCGACTGTAACATTTTTTGAGAGATTTTGAGTGGCTTGGACGCTGGCATCTGGTCCTGAAATAGAACACCTTCTATGCTCTCTACCAGTCATTCACGCAATGCCTTTTCATCGAGGAAGAAGGCAATATCATCTGCTACAAGAACAGGAATGGGGTTGCTGTTAGGGAAGTAGCTCAGTCTACGGTGAAAGACATCAGGGAAAGCGGATGAAACCCTGAAGCACAGGATAATAATACTATCGCATTTCCCAAATATCTATCACATATATAGTCTAGATATTTAATGTATAGAATCCCATCGAGCTTGAAGTTCACTTTTACCAGCCAACAGTGTGATTACCATTTCAATCGAGATATACAGAAGTCCGAATGGTAGAAGTAAAGGTCTCATAACCTCAGACATGATCACTTGTCACAAGCGGCGACATTGGTAGAGACGAAGGCTTATTAGACCAAGAAGAAAAGTGCCTGCTTAGCCCAGTCTGTGTCTGCAAAGCGGCAAAAACGGATTTACGTTTCTCCATAGGGCTTGCCACAAATTCATCCCTTCCTCACCCTCCATTATGATCTTCATCGTACGTGGGTCGATGCGAAACTTTCTATTCGAAAGCGCCTCGTGAATAGCTCTCTCGTCCTGACAACCAGCGAGAAGATCGCCCATGCCAGTCTGAGCTCCGATGGACACAGCTGAAGCTAGGGTGCTGGGTTCGTGGCAGAGGCGCAGTCGACGGCGGTCTATTCGATGGAGCACATGAACTATGCAAGCACAAAGAGCAAGGAGAAGCATGGCAGCGGCGAGAAGGTGAACTGCAATGGAACTATTGGTCAATTCAGACAAAAACAAGCACCAGAACGTACCTCAACCAGACACGATTCTGGAACGTTTCAAGCTGCATGGTCAAAGGTGCAATCTGTGGTAGGACATACACATTTCTGGCTATAAGAGTTAGATAAGTAGTCTAGCGAGGAGGTGAGCGTCGGATAAGAGCAAGAGAAAATAGTGCTCACATAAACTTGTGCAGAAAGTTCAACGAATGAGTTTTCTTCAAAGCTTCTGGCAAGGCCTGCTGAACTTTGAACGGCAGCTTGGAAAACTGCAGCAGGCAGTTGCAACTTTGTTTCATTCTCTCTTGCCAGTACGAAGTCGTCTTGGATTTGTCAGATTAAAAGCAATACCATTGTATGTGTTCCCAAAGAGAGGTGTGCCTGTAACATTTCCAGACAGGGACGAGAAGTTGGATGAGGATGAGAACGGGCCAAGTTCAGTCAAGTTCATGGTTGCAAGGTCGACACTGACGAATGTAATTTATTGCTGAGCGCTGAACGTTGAACTCTGTTGAACTCTCATGATGCTGAGTTGCCGTAGCGGGCTCTGCAGTGCGAATGCACCGCCCTACCCCTTGTGCATGGGAGTTGGCAGAATACTTGAGCACACACGTGCCAGTCTGAGTATGCCGCAATCAGGGTTCACAACCATCAACAAACTTACAAGTTACTCTCCACGTTGTGTCCTGACACCCAACCCAGATCTGGCTGAATTCCTGTCATCCAGGGCAGGAGAATCGAGTGGGGGAGATGTCTAGCAGCGCGCTTCGAATGAGGTTTGGTCGGCACAACACCATCATCAATAACTGAACCGTACTCTGTATTAGGCTCAGACTCGCCACACAATCGAGATTCGAAACTGTTTGGATCTCATCTGCAATGGATTAGGTGTATGCCTCAAAACCTCTAACAGCCACCTATCCCTATTATGTCGAACTGAAAGAAGACCTCTGCAGTGCCTTTTGTTTCATTTTTGATTCACCCAACGCTCGCAACTTGATCAAGGAGGCTTCGTCGAATCTCATCAGTCTTGAACTTCTTGGTGTGACAAATTAGAGTTGGAAATGGCTTGGAAACAGGTAGTGGGATCATACAAAGTACGAGTCACCAAGTGTCTACTTAATGGCTATTAGTAAGAATTGGTTTTGGGCAAGCTCAAACTGATAAAAAATACCGGATTTTGCGTATTTTTATCAGTTTGAGCTTGCCCGAAACCAATTCTTACTTCTAATTCTTTTGTTTTAGGAAGGTTCCCTAAACTAATTGTTCAAGTGTTTTTCAAATATTTATTTTAGGTAAAGTTTTAAGGCTCAATTATATTAATTATGAAAACATTAGTTTAGGAATACATTTAGGTTTCCCCCAAACTGATTGCTTTGCAGTGTGCATGTTTACC
The DNA here is from genome assembly GCA_018854895.1 of Tricholoma furcatifolium. NCBI lineage: Eukaryota > Fungi > Basidiomycota > Agaricomycetes > Agaricales > Tricholomataceae > Tricholoma > Tricholoma furcatifolium. Next base: position 6,475 of record JABAJV010008580.1, read on the forward strand.
AGCCCAAACTATTTCTTCACGGATTTTCTGATGTCACTCAGGCTAAAGGCATACTGATAAGCTTCGTCGCTGGAAGACGGCAGAGGAAGCTAGAGGCTGACCTTTTTCGCTTTTGGGACGGCTTTTTCGCTTTTGGGACGGCTTTTTCGCTTTTGGGACGGTATCTGCGCACCATCTCTCTCATCGTACGATCAAATTCCCCCCCCCCCCGGTTGATAGCTTTTTTCGTCCTCGCTAGACACAAACTCGTCTGAGATCGTTCGAGCCGGAACAGGTCCTATGGAATTTTTCACAGTGTCGCGGACTCGAGTCTCGATGCCTTGAAGTAACTCTTCGTCAACAGCCGCAGTGCCTGGAAGTGCCCAGTTCGCGTAGGGCTTCCCATGAGAGCCACTAGTGAAGCACAGGATCTTGAAGTGTGAATTATAATGATAGATCCACAGATAACAAGGGAAGCAGCTGCGCTTGCTGACACCGATTGGGAACGCTTGGCGTCCTAAGTTTCGTAGCGCTGCGTCAAGATGGAGGATGATTCTAAGCTCTGCGTGAACACGTGCGTGGATTGTTGGATTCCAAATTCGAGTTGAGGCCTGTGCCAGCTGAGAGAAGGTTTCTTTAAATTGTTCTGACAAACAAGACTCGCCACGAGCACGCGCGATAGCTGGATAGGGGTCATCGCACAAGGTAAACTTACCCTCCCCTGTTCTAGAAAATTCCTCTCTAACCCAAGATGTTGAAATTGGGGAGTCGTAGCTTTTTGTTTCTTGTAGGAGGCGTTCCATGCCATATGTATATTGAGAAAGTTTGTGAAGACGCCGCTTGAACCTCCTGGCTTGCTCCCCGGGCCCTCAGCCACGCTTTTGGAATCTCTAAGAAGCCTTATCAAAAAATCAGACTGCAACAGTGCGTGTACGTGCAGATGAAGGTTCTCCATCTGTACTATCGCGGCAGGGAGGTCCTGTGGCAATCCCTTGACTGCAAGTGTGGTGAGAGAGCCAATGATTGTTTTCAGCAGAGTTTCGGAAGAGGGAATCGAGTCTTCAAAGAGGGCCACGAGAAGATAATCAGGGAATAGTGTAATATTTGAATCTGGGGGTCTGTACTTGCGGACGTGTTTTTCCAAGGAACGGATCGATTCTCGTAGCTTTTGGATGCTTTTTTAATGTTTTTTCTGCATCGCTGAATGAGAAGAGGATATAGGTCTCTGACACTGTTATAGCTTGGGTTTTGTAACGCAAGTATCAACGTTTCAGCAGCTTCGACGTCGTGGAGATCGGGAGGCCCATTCTTCGCCAAAATGAGGTGAAACTTATCAGTTAGATGTTGAGAAACGGCGAAGACGTCTCCTTTGTTTCCGGTAGTAATGGCTGTCGCAAAGGCATCGAGGAAGCGAATTCTGTCGTTCATCTCCGAAGTGCCACGAGGGGCTTTGTCGCTATGAACGCCTGCCCCGCGGTAGTTCTGTTCAAGATCACAGTACCCATAGTAAGACAAGCGACAATTGTTCGGAGACCATGCGTTGGCTGTGGAGGATGTTCGCTATGGCGAGAGAAAGGTCTGGCAATCTAGTGTGGTGGCTGGTCAACAAAGAAAATCACTTTCGGAGATCGGGACTCTCTGCGATTCCGAACCTACTTGAGCCCTCAAGTAGGTATCGAAGATGGAATAGTCTGAGACGCGTTGTTATTTACTGAGAACTGTAAAATAACACAACCAACTCAACAATAGCGCAAACACCAATCTATAACTTGGGTTTGTTGGACATGTTCTGATCGCTGTACATACCATTTCTCTAGTCTTTTTGTCATTTCCGCCCATTCATGAACGCCTCCGTTTCCAACACCCTTTACCCACTCGTCTGCTTGTCCAAGCTCCTCTAAACGTCTCCAAGCCTTCCTCAGCACATCTTTCTTTCTATACATCTCCTTCTCCCATCCCGTCACACGGGTGTAAGAATCACGCGCACAGGCAGTAGCAGTGGCACTGTGCTGCAGATCCTCCCACACGCTGGAGACGGCAACGTTCTGGATAGGTGTCTGGAAAGGCTGGCAAGGATAGGGAAATGTGTAGATAGATGATGTCGTAGTCTACTGACAATGCTACAGAATGGTTAAGGTAGTGGTCACGTGAAGATCTGGAGGAGTGTCGCAGAGACACTACTCCAACGCTGGTCAAATCCCCATTCGAATTGGACGCAGTCGAACAAAACTCGAACAAAGAATCCCGGTACTCGAACTGCTGCATCGGCTCGAAGCGATGCCACGCCTTAGCGATCGCCAGAGGCTTGTCGCCAACTTGGTCCCTGAGCTCTTCGTATTGCGTCATTATTTCCACTGCTTCCTGTAGGGGCTCCAGGCACCCTGGATTTGCGAACGCATGCAGGACCGCACGGGCTTGGGATTCTACGAGCGGGAACGGGGCTACCCTCACCAAGAGCCCGAGGAAGGCTAGGGAAGATGGTGGAAACGTCGCACTCAGTGGAAACATGTGACGTGCCAGAGGGAAGACGTTATATGTCGAGTTGAAGATCTCATTCGGGAGGGGTGGTACAGGAGGTGGTACAGCAGATCGTAGGATGCTCTCGGAGAAGAAGGGGAAGGAGTACTCGTAACCCGTTGCGAGGATGCAGTGGCTGATCCCAGACTCGATCGATCCATCTTCGAAGGTGACCTGGCCATTGTCGTCGAAGCTCGATACGCGCCCACGTCGTTTTAGGTTCCCGATGGTTTCTGGGACGGCGCCTGTCGCAGAGTGAATAACGGTACGGGCGGCAGTGCACATTTCTGCGGAGATGTCCTGCCCGCTGGGTCCGCCGCCGACAACAAGAACAATATCTCCGAGATTGTGGGGGCGTCTGTACAAGGCAGAATGGCTGGCGCGGCCGGAGGAAAGCCAATTGGCGATGCCAGGGGTATTGGGATATCGGGGTATTCGATAGTGTCCGTTACAAACCATTACTAGATCAAAGTGATACATAGTACCAGTTGATGTTTCTATCTTCCACCGTGGGTTATCCCAGGAAACACTTTTAACGGTTGTGTTGAGCTGGATATGAGGCCGGAGGTTGAAGTGTTCGGTATAGTCTTCGAGATATTTGAGGACGATGCTGGCGCCAGGAAAAAGTGGCGTCGACGGTGGGAACGGAAAGCTTGAGTATGCCATCACAGGATGTGGTATGTTGGTGGTAAGCGAGTCATAAATCGAGCTCTGAGGGGGTTCACCTTCCGGTGGTGCTGGGAGCCCGAAAATCCTAAGATTCTAACAGTGACTATACAAATCTTCACTCACCACACACCTCCTACTTATCACGAGACTCAAATGCAGTAGGCTTCCAATGCCCAGATTTATACTGCGGTGAACCGAGGATGACCTTCAAGGCAGCCAGGCCAACAGGTCCTGCTCCTATGACGCAGATTGTCTTTGGTGGATCATCGGATGGTGAGTCTGGCCGGATTGCTATGCTTTCGCAGGGTTAGAAGTCTGGTATAAGAGGAAGGAGCTAGTACTTACTTGGCAAGTCCATCGTAGGGTGGTTTTGAAAGTTTAAACTGTCAGTCGGAAATACCCGCTCATGAACAAAAAGATAAGATTCTCGGATCTGGATGCATCATCATTATTGCAACAGGATAAGTTTGTGCACATACTGGTACTGAATACTGAATGGTTGCTCGTGAACATCAATCTTGACATTGCGGTACAAAGAGGTGAGATAGCAACACAGCCTCCTATTAATGTAACAACAAAATGTGCACTGATATCGTAGGACTCACTCGCAATTCTTCTGATCACTAGCTAGGTTGCTAATTCGCATAGAAACTTCACTTTGTACTCGATGGCCGTCTAGATTTTTCTAACGCGAGAATCAGCTCGAGAACGAGGCGCTAATCCGTCTCAAGGTATCCTCCATCCCTATCTTCTTCGCTACGTATACACCGATGCGCTTGACTAAAACTTTCTTTCATGGCCTTTTGTTCTTACATTTCGTCTGTAAGCGTCAAATCTTGCGTACTGGCGTTAACCGTATCTTCACCGACTGTGGCATTCTATTGACAAATTTACACTTGCGCACCGCAGAATCGAAGTGGCGATACTAATCGCCCGAAGTGAATAATCGATACTTAGGCCATCTTACTGGGTTTGAATTTCCAAGTTGTCAGAAAACAACCTCACCTAGTTGCTCGAGGACGCCGCAAGCGATTCCAATGCATTTCGCCTTGTCGAATTGAAATCTGGTCTTAATCAATTTATTGTATTCTAACGATGCAGGATCCAACCCGTTCCCCGGTTGACTGGGTAACTGTCTTGAGTATCCTTCAAGTTACAGTATGGCAGGACTCGAAGAGACAAAGAACGTGTAAAATAGTTACAGTAGTAACTTCGCCAACACGGTGTGAGCCTTTTTACTGGGAGTCCACCACCGATTGCAAGGTTGCCGACAAAGAAGTTATCGCTACAGTGCCAGGGAAATTCCTGTCGATGAGCGTCGATGCCGCGGATATCAATCTGAACGTGAGTGCTTGTGTTTGTCTTTTGTGGTGGAATTGTTTCATTGACTGTCTCGACAATATTATCTTGATTGTGTGGAAGACGAAGATTTCGACGATCTCTAGACAGGACTATACCCACCTATTAATTCGTCATTCTTTTTTGTATCAATACAATCGCAGTAAGGTAATGAGGAACCTCTTTGTGTAATACTTTGTAGAACTATTTGTGGTTATCCCTTTCAAAATAAACCACTTTGAACTTTAAATTTGTTCCCATGAGGCAAACACCTTGATTAAAATCTGCGCCACATCCTTCAGGAGAAAACGTATATTGGTAAAGACCCTTTTATCTGCACTGCTAATGTAAATGACAACAGTTCATTCGAACGTGGCGTATGATGATACGGGCACCGTGGTTCATAATACTACTCAGCTTCGTGTCAGTAGACTCCCTGGGGCTGAGAGATTACACTCCACGAGCATTTCGCCCGGTAGGTCTCTATCGATGCCACAGGCGTCAGAAAGGCTTAGGGAAAAAATTATTTGGCATTTGAGAGGCTTGAGTATGTGCATATATGAGACACATAATCTTGGGGCCGGAACCGGACTGGAGAACGACCTGGTATGGCGATTCACTAAATAACTAACTATATACGTATCATTATAGAACAACGAGTAACAGTATTTACATGGCTGAAATACAGTATCATCATCACGAGACGGTATGAACATGGCTAAAAGTACAGTATGGTTACCACGGAATGTTAATTCTTCAGAGAGAAAAAAAACAAATGGAACAGAAGAAGTCTAAGATGGCTATCCACAAGTATGACAGTTCTGAAGCATGAAGCATGAATGTTCGAATAGCACAAGATTGCGCATCAATCAGTTGCAGACTCTGAGGTGTTGTCCTTGCTGTCCGTCGACATGGAGGCCTCTTTTTGTGTTTCCTCCCACCTCGCGGTAACCCATCCACTTCTTACAATCCGGTGGAATTCAGGCTATGAACAGATGTTGAGGGCGTAGCTCAGTATAAGTATTACATGCAAACTCACAATGCAAAACAGAGCAGTAAGACGGCGACCTCGAAGCACTTGCTGGCGCCTGTGGATCTCGCGGGGGGACATAGGAGGATGAATCGCAAATTCGGGGTCCAGAGGATGAGGTGGAGTCTGTGCTAGCCTATATCAGAGCTTGGTTGAACAGGAAACATGCGAGGCACGTACGTAGAAAGGGCCCCTGCGACGAGTGCTGGGCACAGGGTTAGCGGGGGGAGGCTGCAAAAGACTTCATTATATCTTCGGGGAGTTCTGAGAGGAGACGTACAATTGGAGCTGGCACGATTGCCATTTGAGTTGGTCTAGGTGCGGAAACATAGGGATGGTAACGCGGTGCAGTGTTACGGTGGTGCGCCGCGGAGCTACTGGGGCCCCTGGCAGCTGGCATGATGACTAGCATTGGGATTGTGTAGCAAACAAAAATGGGCTGCTGGAGAGGACCGCTGCAAACGGAGGTGTTCATGGCGAGGATTGGGGAGGAAAGACTGAACTTGTTTCTTCAGCCAGCTTTTAAATTGGCTCTGAGCTTTAAAAATGAGTTCGAGCCCCGCTGAACACCAAACCTCGCCATTGGTTTTCCTGAAGAACGCATGCGTCTTTCTCTGCAGGCCATGGTACATGGTCGCCTTGTTTGGGACGACACTCGAATTTGTCCGGTGATCTCCCAATTTTTTGTCTCCGTTACTAACGACCGAAATTTGTTTCCGCTCAAAACGATCGAAAGAAACGGAGCCATTTTCAGTCCACAGTCTCGAAGGTACGATGCCCCCGTCGTCCTGTCCTCCACAACCTTGCTAGTTTCGCGTTAGAGCCTGCCTCACGAACAATACCGTCCACTCTCATTGCACGAAGTACGGAAATGTTTTCGCTCGGCCCCGAAGTCAACTAGGAAACAGATCCCCCTCGGACGGGCTACAGCTAAGGGGAAAGACGCTTCTGGGATGTGGAACAGGCCCTTCTCGCCGATGGGCTTGGTGGAAAGGTGCAACGCTCCGTCCAGCTTACTAGATGCAATGTTTTCTTCGTCATAGAAGATTTCTCATCGCGCTGTAGCGATGCCTGGAATACAAAAGCGACTCCTTCTGCTGACATGCGTGCGATGGTCCGACTGCAATTTTTCCAGGAACTCAACTCGAGCCCATCGCTGTCTTGGTCTGGATCTCACCTTGTTCATTTCCACGCCCGGGTATCGTCTCAGCCTTCGTCTCGCCTTGCTGTCCGTGGTTAATGGCCTGTCTCTCGCTGCTCGACCAAGCCCAATGCAATGTGCTCTGCGATAATGTCGGATCCATTTCTGTCATACTCAGGTGATCGCATTGCTCCGAAATCCGATCTGGCGAATCCTCATTTCTTGACTAGACTTTCGACTTCTGTCATCTCCAATGGTCAGGACTGCATCTGATAACTTTTCCTGGAATAAAAAAATCGGTTAGTATGACAACTTCAAGGTTCACACGGAGGCTACCTTCAAGTGTATCAATTTGCGGTGCGCAAGACTAACCACCAGCCGCGCCACAATGGGCAAGCAAACGCCGCAAAAGGTTGAATGACTACGATATCTTCTAATAACGGGTCAACCAGTGAAATATGAAACTATCTAGGATGACCCTACCTTTTAAACGACTGTAGTGCGCTCGAATACTAGGCATGGCCATGTGCAGGATTCACAAAACCTTTGCAAAACCTAGAACGTTCATGGCAAAACCTAATGCCAGGCCCTAAAGCCTATTCTGCATGCTGTATACCGATGCTTTCTCGAGCCTCGAATCCACGGCGAATGTGTGGCGGAAAAAATATCGACTGAGCCCCAAGGTGGAGCCAGTGCTAGTCTCCAAGCCTATAAGATGCAGTCGGTGCTATCGAAGACCTAGGCTGTTCTCGCTCGCATTGTCAAGCAATGGTAGAATTCTGTCTTTTTCTTGACTCTCGATTTAAATACCCCCCTCAAGGTTAGGAAATTGTCTACTCACAATGATAGCGAATTTTCTCTACCTCTCCAATCCCCCAGCACAGCGTCAACAACCTCACGTCAGCCTGGTTCCAACAGAATATACTATAAAGCCTTCAGTTCGGGAGTGCCTAGCAGTCGGTTTCCAATTCAAAATGTCGGCAACTATAATTGGGTTTGAGCAGCACGGCCACAACGTATTTCGAGGTTGAGGCAAAGATCGCAGCTCAAAGTGATGAAGGTCGAGAAGAGTTGTTGAGAGTTGTAACTGGTGGTACAAAGTGAAACAGACAAACCCAAGTCCACATCCGAAATTCCGACATCTTTCTTCCCAAGTTTGGACACCGTCGCGACTCGCAATTCCCTCATTTTCTCAGTTCTAGCACGCAAAAAAATCTGGGACAAGCCCATGGCCGCAGCACTACTATCAGCAGTACACGAATTTGCCTCCGAATATTGTAAAGGCTTGAAAGCCCCCCCTCTCCAACGTCTACAACAACAACAAAGAATATCTCCTTATGCGTGCGTGTTCCTGCAAGAAATGACAGCAACAGTCAATCAGAGAGATTTAGGACCTCGTGGGTAGGTAGGGGTATTTCACTCGAGTCTCCGACGTACAAGTTCTGAACTTTTCGTTTTAGGGTATGATGATTTCGGTATGTGTCGTTTCTCCAAGCATCGATGGAATTCAACGATTGACGGGTTCTACAGCACAGTTCCTGCCTCCTTCGATGTCCACGTAACAGGATTAAGTGCGAGAAAAAGATGAAGAATGCGTCTACTTTCGAGCACCTCGGCTTTTGGACATTCGAAACCTCGCCGCGAGCAGCCCGCACCAGCGGCGAACGAAGAACGCCAGCCAAAATCCTGGCCTAGTGTTCTGCATTTTAACAATGAACCGACTCTCGTCGATTGTGCTCTCTTCGTACTCTTGCGCCACGCCAACACCATCACTAACGTAAACGGTTTACCGAACGACCTCCGATGTCCTTCAACTTGTAAAAATGTGTTGTGACCCGACTCGTTTTTCGAATTCTCTCTTCCCCCTCCCACCCAAATCTATGTCATGATTACGTGGTACTACCACGATGCTATGGCCTTAGTTGCCGACTTCCATATTCCAATGGTCAGGACTGCGTCGGCTCCCAAGCGAAATTTTTCGTAGCGCCATGTCTGCCGCAGTTGGTCATTAAACGCAGCCTTTGGTGGTACAGCCAACACGCACTTATGTTTGGGCGACAACCCAGGCAAAGAATGGAGGAAGTTTTTTTGGAACACTGTAACCTGGGGCAGAGAGAGACAAAGTACACAAGTCTGCATCCGAAGCGATCATCACAATCTCTTTCTTCGAAATTCGAAATTCGAACGCAGAACCTGCCTATCTTCTCTATTCTGCACAGACAACAAGAGACCGTCAAAAGAGCTAGGACGATTCTGGAGCAACAATCCATGCCGCAGAAGTTGACGTCATTTTGCACAATAGTGCACAAACTTTGTCCAACAAGTAATACAGCATAAACAAAGCCCTTATTTACGCATCTCGTCATGAAGCATGTTACCTTCAAAGAAATGGCTACCCGACCATACAGGACAGTCCATTGGACGCCGAAAATTGATATATATATCGTTTCTGCCATTAATCGACGCTGTAGCGTAGGACCTGCCCTCAAGTTTCTCCACCACATAGGATCAAAGTGACGCGAACAGTCCAGCTGGGTCCAACCCGAGAAGTTTATTGCTCGCAGCTGCGATGCAGATCAACGAAGTCGGCCCTCCCGGTATGTCGTCAGGGTTCCCAATCTGTGTAATTATTCTCATCACGGAGTTGACAGCCCTACAGCAAGAATGCGTGCTTGCTTATTTCGCAACCTCATGCAGAAAACATGAATGAATTGGGTCGTATCATTGTTTGATTTGTGGAAGACGATGATGATCTCGAGAGTCGACAACCTCGCACAGGATTGCCATTACCAGTTCCAAGTTTGGCTACTTTGAACCGCCCGTAGCAAGGTGATAAATATACAATTCATGGTTGCGATTAGAAGCCGTTGACTGGACAGCCATCTCATAGTTATCCTTGTGTATTGGATACTATCATGCCCCAACTGAGGTAAGCTAGCTACACTTGTATGGTCCTTGCAAGAAGTCTTACCTTTTCCCGTAAGCAGCCTCCTGTGTCTCAGCTGCTGCGCATTATGTATCCTGATCTCGAGCCAAATCTCTTTGATATTGATTGTTTGAAACACGAAGATTTATTTAACGCAGAACGGCTTACAACAAATCACGTACTATCTGATCGGTGCCAGACAACTTGAACAGAACTGACAGTTCGTTTCAGAGGAAGATATCACAATCGCAACCAGTGTGGACCCACAAACAATCACTTGACACTTTTGGACAGTAAGTGAACCTTTGTTCCTCTGACATGATCGACTGATTGACATGCTCTCAGCTAAATCCGCGAAAATATGCGAAAAAAAAGTTCTACAAGTTTTCCTTACCTTGGTCGAATCATTTCAAAGTCCAAAGGTCGTCATCTACAGACGACAATGCATGTGGGCGTCGTGTGACCTATGGAACGGGCTTGTATGGAACTTTATTCAAGCTAGCATTGACGTTTACCCACTCGTGCCGACAGCATTCCTCAGAACATAGCTCTCATCATTTGTTTGACCTGCGGTTCCCTACTTACGCCCGCTGGTCTCCATTAGTCCAAAATTCAAAGGCTTCGGACCTACAACGGTCCAGCCACCTGCTCCGTAATACATACTCTGGGCGTCTCTGTCATGCCGTATGTTCCTCGCATCGCTTTCTATCCGTGGCAGGCCGTTTCATCAAGATTCCCAAAATTAACTGTTGCCGCGGAGACCATTGCAAATGTATAAAAGCACTCACCATCCTTTGGCTGATCCCCCATTCCTCAGCAGGTTCTGAGTACCACCCCACAAACTTATACTTTCCAACTCTCAGCAGGCCTGACCGCTTCGCCAATCTCTCTTCTTATCATCTTCCAAAATGAAATACTCCCAAGCTATCATCGTTGCATGCGTCGGCGCCTCTGCCCTAGTCGCCGCGGCTCCTCTCCCCGGAAAACTCAATGAGCGCGAGGTTGATGGCGCACCAGTTCACCCACATCACCGCAACCACCCTAAGCCTGTCGATGCTCAGACTGAAACTTCTGCCACAGATCCCAAGCGTCGCTGGGTTTGGGACGATCTCTACGAGCGCGATGGTGACCAGGATGCGACCGTACCTCCTGCACCAGCTACGGGTGCTCCGGGTGCTACTGGTGTCCAGCATCACCACCACCACCACCCTCATCAACCACCCGCAGGTAACACCAGGCGCGCTTATGACCTCTATGAGCGCGATGGTGACCAGGATGCGACCGTACCTCCTGCACCGGCTACGGGTGCTCCCGGTGCTACGGGTGTCCAGCACCACCACCACCACCACCACCCTCATCAACCACCTGCAGGCAACACCAGGCGCGCTTATGACCTCTATGAGCGCGATGGTGACCAGGATGCGACCGTACCTCCTGCACCGGCTACGGGTGCTCCCGGTGCTACGGGTGTCCAGCACCACCACCACCACCACCACCCTCATCAACCACCTGCAGGCAACACCAGGCGCGCTTATGACCTCTATGAGCGCGATGGTGACCAGGATGCGACCGTACCTCCTGCACCGGCTACGGGTGCTCCCGGTGCTACGGGTGTCCAGCACCACCACCACCACCACCACCCTCATCAACCACCCGCAGGTAACACCAGGCGCGCTTATGACCTCTATGAGCGCGACGGTGACCAGGATGCGACCGTACCTCCTGCACCTGCTACGGGTGCTCCGGGTGCTACTGGTGTCCAGCACCATCACCACCACCACCCTCACCAACCACCTGCAGGCAACACTAGGCGTGAGTTTGATGAGGAACTTCTTGTTCGCGCAATTCAGGATGAGCTTGAGGCCCGTGGGTACTTCGACGACTGGGAGCTCGATACTCGTGACTTTGAGATTGACGAGCTTGACTAAATGTGCAGGGCTGGCACATCTTCGATGACAATGTAGCATAGTTTCAGACTAGGAGTAGGGATATCCATCTTTAATTAATTGGGTTTTGTACATGATAATACGGAGCGTTTGAAATAAAGGTTTCGATGCACACATAGACAATGTGAACTGAGTTTTGGGCCTCAAATTTTCGCGGCGGTGTGCAGACTTGAATCTCGACATTTGTCCTGCTATATTTACATGGAACGTTGGAACCGCCAGTTGATGGACGGGAACATGAGTCTGCAAAATATTTCGATGTTTGGTTCTGTTCGGGAAATAACTTGCTCTTGATCACAACTTTCCTCCGATCTTAAACTCGGACGTGATGGCTAAAGGCAAGAACCTCAAAGCCGCATTACAATCTCAACAATCTCGTCTTAAAGCCAAGGAAAAACTCTCTCACAGTGCACAGGTCGCGGAGCAACGCTCTCAAAAAAATGCAAAGAAGCAATTTGGCAAAGGTGGGCTCGGATCTAGCAATCCTCAGCCTCCCATATTCTACGTGAACAAGGGAAAGGGCAAGGCAGTCCCTGCACCACCACCCCGGAAAACGACGATTCCTTTTCGTCCCACAGACACCATACTTTTAATTGGCGAAGGAAACTTCTCGTTCGCCCGTGCTCTCCTCTGCGATCCACCGCCTGGACTACAAGATTTGCCACCACGCAATTTGACCGCTACGGCGTATGATCGAGAAGACGAATGTTACGCGAAGTATGAAGAAGCGCGAGAGATAGTTGCCTATCTGCGAGAGCGGGGAGCGGAGGTTGTATTCGGTGTAGACGCGACCAAGCTAGAGAAGACTGCACCCTTGAAAGGCCGGAGGTGGGATCGCATCGTCTGGAATTTTCCCCATGCTGGTTGGTGTGCTGGTCCATGATCTCTATGTGTGCTAATTTCTGTGTTCATGCTAGGCAAGGGAATCACAGACCAGGATAGAAATATTTTATCAAATCAAGTTTTGATACTTGGGTTTCTACGTTCAGCATCTAAGATTTTAGCCCTGGGACCTGTGCCCTCAATCATGACACCGCGCAAACGGAAGAAGGCAGAAGATGATGAAGACGAAGAAGAGCCTAGCGAAACTATGATACTCGAATCGGAAGACAAGGAAGAATTGGAGTTCACCATACCGAAAGAAATCGTCAAGACGCGAGGTACTGTCCTGATTACCTTGAGGAACGTCGTCCCTTACACATTATGGTTCGTATCTATCACACTGTTCTGTTGCGACTGTGCTCATACTCCATTGCAGGGATGTCCCGCGACTCGCGAAAAAGCCACCACTACCAACGACAGGTAGCACGCCGCCTAATCCGCGATATACACTTTTACGCTCGTTTGGCTTCAATCGAAGTGTGTACGAGGGCTACGAGCACCGAATGACCAAAGGTACACGCGTACATGGGCTAGGTAAAACGGGTGAAGGAGGTGAAGATCGGACATGGGAATTCTGCCTTGCAGATGTCGCTGAGCACTGAGCTTCCGTTCGAATTTATAGAGTATATATAGTAGAATATGTAATTATAATAGTCTAATTCTACTATGATTCTGGTGCAGCATCTGTACTTGATCCCGAAGCGTCTTCCTCCAAACCCTTCTTCAAACCTTCCAACGTCCGCGCCAATTGACCACCGCTCGCCTGGCTGAGAACTCCTGCCAACTGCATACCCGGTGCACTGAGGAGGCCCACAATCTGCGCACGAAGAGTATCCAATGTCGGGAGTGTCGATATATCCTTCAGCCCCGCTGGTAAGAACACCCGTCCCTCAACGAGCGCGCCAACGAGCTTCAGCTCAGGGGCCAAAATCTGCCTCTGGCGCTTCATCCTCCGTCCCGGTGTCGCAGGGTCTGCGTTTTTCTCGTCCTGCTCCCTCTTGATTTCTTCAGGTGTTTTTGGCGGACGTGCAGGAACAGTGCGCTCCAGAGCTCGTAGTATAATATTGAGTTGTGGGGGCTCGAATGTGGGCAGAGAAAGGACGGCAAAATTGCCTGTAGTCTCCCCAATCATTCTGGATGCATCCTCAATGTTTATGCCGGGGAAGTCGCGCAGTGCAGCGCCGAAAATGCTGGTGCGAATGACGGTGAGGGTAGGTTCCACTATGGGTGATGCAGGGATGGCAGCAGAGGCGAGGGAAGGGGCAGCGCCGCGTTTCGCTGCAGCAATGACATCGCGACGCAGTTGGACGAGACGGTTGGCAGAGAATTGGTGATGGTGTAAGATGAGCAGAGGGCCGTCTTTACTGGTGTCCAGAATTTTCCTGTACCAGTTATACTGGAAGGCCTTTTTGTCTTTGAACACGCGTGGCAGCTTCTTTCCAGGGAGAACTAGGGCAGGCTGCACAGAGATAGCATACCCGCGCGATGCCAGAGGAGCCTTGGTCGCTGTTAGCCACGACGAGCAGCGGGCTTGACAGAGCATTTGGTTTACGACTGAAAGTGCGGAATTCGGATGTCAATATTTTTGTGACGGTCACGGGTTGGTCACAGCAGTTCTATTCTCTTCCTTCACCAGCTCTTCTACGATACCTTATAGCCTTGCCAGCAATGTGAGGCGCGTTTGAACGTCTTTATGAGTGAATTCTTACAGTTTACACCGACAGGGACGATGATGATGAATTTTTGTACGGGACAGGCGACGGAGAGCCAGAGACTAAACATGGTAAGAACAGCCAGGAACTTGTTCACTTGACTTCATGGAGAGCTCGCTGTTGTTATCGTCTAAACCCTCCAATGACATCGTTTTGACGCACTTCTTTCTTTCTGTGTGATACGTTAGTTCATCAACCGTGAGTTGCCTGTTATAATTCTCTCAGAACGTTGAACACGAATAGCAACGCAGACCCCCACCAACAAATGGTGCATTCTCGAATATCGATCCTCTCGCAGACGATGATGAGGAAGACGACACTGCACGATCGCGGGAGCCTACAGGCACGCCCGAGGTTGTGAATGGAGCCTCTGAGCAGCAAGAAGACGACGAGGAAGAGGAGGAGGAAGTTGACCTCGGTGACGAAAGCGAGGATGAAGATGTGAGTATTATAGTCATTCACACGCATCCTCCATCTGACTTGCGGTTGCGAATGAGGTCGAAATTATCATGGACGCAGCGCCGCGGTCGCTTGACTTTAGGTGCAGTTCAGCCTTTTCTCTCTCCACTCGTGAAATTGAACTTCTCCCAGGCAGGCCCCAGGTAGAGCACCCCCGTCAAGAACGGTCAGCACATCTGCCCCCACCCAATCAAGAGGAGGTAGAAGCTTCTTCGTTCAACATTAACAACACCATTAACTCGTTCACAGGCGCCCAACCACTACTTACAACCGAATACACACCAATATCTCGCGGCGGAGAAAGTGCCCCACAACTTTCTACATCTCTCTCCAACTCCCAGCAGCATCCGAGCACCCCATATTCCCAAGCACCCGCTGGACAGCCCTCCGATGCCAGCGCCGCACCGAGGGAAGACGACGGCATCGACCCATCGACTCTGCCCCCGGTAAAAGCCCCGGGATCCCACCCCGTCATCGACACCGACGCGGTAGGCGTGATGGATGGCCGTTCCATCCTCGACTATGACGTTGCCGCCATGGCAGAGAAGCCGTGGCGGCGCCCAGGCTCTGATATAAGCGACTGGTTCAACTACGGCTTCGACGAAATTTCATGGGAAGCATACTGCTACCGCCGCCGCGACCTCGGCGAGCTCGCCAATGTGCTCAAAGCCAACGTCATTGTATGTGTTTTACTTATTTATTAATTTTACCCGAGAATCGGTTGACTTAGCTGGACTTGCCCGCCCTACCAACAGAACTTTTCGGGCATGCAGGAGGAACAGCTCACTGTGCTTCCGCCCGAGGTGCGGCAGATGGTGATGACGGGCACGAGCGCGATGATGAACGGGGCTGCCAACACGGGCATGATGGGTCCCGGTGTGATGATGGACATGTCTGGGATGATGCCCATGGGCATGGGCATGGAGATGGGCATGGGGGGCGGGATGATGCAGATGCAGCCCGACGGGGGCGCGGCGATGCAGCAGGGTGTCGCCAATGGAACGACAGAGCAGGGCGCGCAGGGTGCGGTTGGCGTCGGGATGATGCAGGATGGTGCATTCAGTGGGCAGCAGCAGGGAGATATGATGGCTATGGGGATGGGCAACGAGTTTGGGATGCAGGTATGTTTGTTTGTTTTTGGTCTTTCTTTGCGATGGGGTTGTGTTCTGACGATTATCAATTTGTGAAATCAAGCAACAGGCCCAGATGGGACAGCAAATGGGACAACAGATGTATCAAGGGATGGATGGCCCTCAACAACCTGTACCTGCACCTATGGCGGGAGGCCGGGGTGCCGCTCCAGCTGCATATCGAGGTCGAGCCCAAGGCATGGTCCGTGGTCGTGGTTTCGCACCGAGAGGGCGCGGCGGTGGATTCAGTCAATCTGGTATGTACACTGTTATATGATGCGAGTAATAAAGCTTTATGTTAATTTTCATAGGAGCACCACCAGCACCTGTACGACCTGCATCGCCACTCCCCCCAGGTGTGCCTACAGGACCACGAAACCAAAATAAGTACAAGGACCGCGATGGGAACGCTCCTGCTGTGGATGGCTTGGATTATGGAGGCACCAATAAGGATGCTATGGGGAGGACATCGAGTGGGGAGCCAGACGAACGGAGTCGGTAAGGAGTCTTTTCAGATTACAAACACTCAGCACACTCTGACTGATTTTTGGATAGAAAACGAAGAAGTTCGCCTGGTTTGGACGACAGTCGCAGTTCTAAACGACGTTGAAGGACTGTAGCTCTGACTTCTTGACTTTCATGTACATTTATCATCTTTCTTATTACATAAAAAGATCCTCCTCAAGTGCTTGAGCTAGCGTGACATAGAATACAGAGAAAATAAGTAAGACGCAGGCGTGAGCCCGATTAGATATGTCCGAGTGTATGTAGTGAGTATCATGGGCCTCGAGCGCCTGCTCTTCCACCGCCTGCTCTCCGCTTTCCACCACGCCCTGCTCGTTTTGCATTTCGTTTACCACGACAAGTATCGCAGAACCATCGGCCATTTGGCGGCGTGACGAGGCCAATACAAGCCAAGTGGAACTAGGGGAAAGAAAGTACATTAGAAGACATAATAACCACGATGCGACAGTAGACATACCCATTCAATCTCACACTGAGCGTCATCGCACGCGATCATTTCTCCATAACTAACACCATTGCAATAACAATACCTCTTGTCATCGCTATCGCCCTCTCCATCCGCGCCGTCGGCCCCTGCGTCCCCGCCTGTAGTGGGTCCCCCGACACTGGTAGGGATCGGTATGATGGGCATGACAGAGCGCGACACGGGCATCCCGGGCCCCTCGAGCTGCTGCGCGAGCGGGGGGCTCCAGTCCTGCGCCATATTGGGGGGAACGACGTGCATGTTGTCATAGGCCGCGGTATGGTGCCCGTGCCCCATGCCATTTGGGCCCCCTCCCGCTCCGCCTCCTCCGCCGGCACCGGTGCCGTTCTGGTAATGATGCGAGGGATGGTGCGAGGAGCCTTGGTGGGCGTTGTACGCGTCGCGGCGCGAGGAGGTGCTGCCGGAGCCGCCGTGGCCGTTGGCGTGGAGGCCGTTTTGGTCGTAGGGGTCGCCGCTGGCGAGGTGCGGGGTTGCGCTGCGGTTGCTGGGGGCGGGTCTGGAGCGCTTTGAGGTTGAGGATGAGTTGTTTGGGCGTGTGCTTGTGGGGCGATATGAGGAGACGCCGTTTGTCTGTGGGTGGTTGTGTGAGGTGATGGAGACGAGAGATTCAGACGGTGAAGCGGCTCGGTCGGTTCTGCAGAGGCATTGTAAGAATTGGATTGCAGAGATGGATGGATACACAAACTTTTTTCCTCGGCCACGGGAACGGGAGTTGTTGAGCTCAGTCTTGTCTTTCTTCGGCGAACGCATAATGTCCAGGTCCTCGTCCCGCTGCAGCACTCGTTGCCGTTTCTTCACAGGACTGGCATCGGGTGCGCTGGTTAACAGCGATCCATATCCACCCCGTCTCCTTCGTCCAGTCTCGAGTGCAACAACCGGCAAATACGAGCGGGAGGCGACGTGGGGGTATGTGGTCTTCCTGTCGAGGCTAGATGCGTCAAAGTTAGGGATGTGTTCAGCAAGGGTGCGCAGATGGCCCAGGTTGGATTTGAGGCTGTCTGCAGCTTGGCAGGCGACGCGAATCTTGTCCTCACCACCGAGCTTCAGCCGCCCAGCCTCGTCGAGGATGTCGTTGAGGAGCCACAGCCGCTGTTCCTTGGTCGACGTGCCCTGCTCGATCATGAGGGTGAGGGTGTTGATTTTTGCAGTGAGGGATGCCACGGAGGATGAAAGAACTGCATCGAGTTCGCGGAGGTCGGCAAAGTTGCGTGTAAGGTCGAAAGGAAGGGTGTCGAGGGTGTGTGTGTACTCTGAGAGGAGAGTAAGGGAGTAGGCAGTATGATCGGTGGGTGCTGTGTTGCGCAACGGCGGCATGGTGTTGCTCGTCGTTTTGGACGGTGAGAAGCGGTTATTTAATTCAGAGCAGTCGTCGATCAGGGTAATTCCAAATTTACCACGCTCGGTCATAACACCAAAAACTGCTATGCTTATATGGATACAGTGTACATGCATAAAGGCTACAACTAGTCGAATAATAAAATAACGTCGTCGTCTTCGTCGTGATCAACACTCTCTCGTCGTCTTTAATAGGTTTTTTTGTCAAATGCACGTCTAAAGTCTCCCTTCTCTCCTCTACTCCGGATCCTGATCAATGTGATGATGGCATTGGTGATGGATATCGTTCACTTCCGTGTCACATATTTCTTCCCAGACGAGCTCTGAGCCTGGGAGTGTGCGCGCTGGGGTTGTGCGCTCGAGGATGTCGAGGTAAATGATGCATACATGGCATGGGTGTCGCGCGGCGACTGGTGCATGGATGCGAATGCATGGGGTGCTGCAGGCCCAGTGGGGAAGAAGCCGTAGGTGGGCGAGGAGGGGGCGGGGTAAGAGTAGGACGACATTGCGATTTTATTAGAGGTTGGGTTGATTAATGAATGAATGAATAAGTCGTTGAGCCCGGGCCCGTGAGATGAAGTGAAGTGATTTGAGAAAGAATTAGAGAAAAAAAAAGAGGTCGAGGGAGAAGAAGAATAGGGGTTTCAGGTGGTGGTTGGCTGGTTATATAGCTTGCTAGAACAATATGGCCTGTTATGCTCTATTGTTCTTGGGTGGCGTTGAGTTAGACGTCGAAGTTAGAACGAATCTGCGGTGCTTCTCGTGGAAACTAGCTGTTCGATGTCCTCAGCAATTTGCTCAACCCCAGTTTATATACGCTCCTCCGAAGGTCCAGTGGCAAGCGCCTACACCTACTTTGAGCACAAGGACAAGTGCCAATTATGGTCGTTGCTTTGTCCCAATTCGATCACAACATCAGACCATCTGATCCTCTTGACATCGTGCCTGGCTTCAAGAAAGCTTTTCATTATAGCCTCAAGCAGGCCTCAAGAAGCCTTTCATAGCATTCTTGTATAGGTTTGTCAACTTGCCTTGTAAAGTTGCTAACGGGTGTCAAGGTCACCCCTATAAGTCAATCTTTGCGAGATTAACAAGACAGATCATCTTATCACCCGCTTAGCCGAATAACCCCTTCACCTTGGAACAGAAGGTATTTCATCATGAACTCTTTTCGTAACAAGAAAAAGGTCAGCTGGCTCAGCCTTCACGTTCTTCCGACGCCGCAACTAATATCCTCGACATCAAGCGTATGTTCCAAATATAATCGCGATTCAAGTTATCCTCCTTCAAGGACAAGGAATTGCATCACCAGTACAAGACCCAACGCGTCCTATCAAGTCCTATCCTGGCTTTCAAAGTTTTCAGAACAGGGGCACGCAAGGGGGAGAAAAAAACCAGCTCTATACCTGTACCCAAAAAGACTACGATGTAACAAGAACATCTAGATCTGCATCAAAGGAAAGAATGCCACTGGAACCTCTATACCCCAAAAGACCATGTACGGATATAACATATCAAACAAGTGTACCTTGCCAGACCTAGATCACATACGACGGTGGTCGTGGCACACCAGGCCGCACAGTCCACGATGACCGTGTCATCGTAGTATACAAAGTCCCACTCTCCGACTCATCATCATCGTTCGCATGTCGAGGCCCCGACCCCGATCGTCTATGAAGCGCTGGGAGCATGACGTTATTCTCCAGCTGGTCCAGCTGGTCGATGTTGGTCCCTTTTTCCGACATCAGCATCGCCTGTGCGCCAACTAGGCTCTCCATCTTCATGTTCATCCGCTCGAGCGCGCTGGCGGCGGCGGCAGCGGGGGAGTCCGCACTTGGGTGGAGTAGCATAAACGGTGTGATTGGCGTCGTTGGTGGCGGCGAACCTGCACGACACAAGAATGCAGAGAACAATTCGTCAGTGGCTTTAAGAACGAATTCAATCGAATCGAGGCTTACCGATGTTAAGGCGCAGCTTCAGAGACCGACGCTGCTCCGAGTCCAATGCGGCGCGACGGCGCCACTTGCGATATAGTATGATCGCCACAGCGATGGACGCCGCGATGACCAGCACGCTCACAACGGCTATGGCGATGTTCTCCCCGTCTCGCAGGCCCCCACTTCCATGCAACGCTCCTGCCGCCGAGCTAGTAGCCACGTTCGGGCTTAACTCCCCATTCTCCGTGGGGCTGGTGGAAGTGGACCCGCTGCGGGACAGAGAAGAAGTCGTCACGGGTGCTCGCTGCGTTGTGGATACAGTACTAGAGGCGGATTTGCTGGATCCACTAGACACGGGGTGACTGGACTCCGCCAGGGCCGGCAATGGGGGGTTTGGCGAAACGGCATGTACCGCCGAGGAAGTCTGCGTGGTGCTCTGCGTTGTCGGTGACATAAACAAAGGGGCCGCAACGGAATCGTATACCAAGTAATCGAGGACCAAGGGTATATTTCGAGAACTTGATATCTGTATTGTCAGTGAGTGTTGTCCGGCATCTAGGGAATCGTTGGTATAGAGTATATAGTTTTGGAAAGCGGTGCTGCTGCCGGCGTCGCTCGACATGGTGCTTGGTGTTATTTGATATGTCTGGGTCGTTGACCCTGAAGAGTCAAGCGTGTATTGGACTGAGAGAACCCCCGCGTTGGAGTTGGGGAGCAAGCCGTAAAGTGTGACGCTGGAACCTAGAAGGGTCGAGTTTTCGACAGCATACGAATATTGACAGAGCATATATTTACCTATAAATGTGACCGTCGCAGAATCACCAATATTTCCACTCTGATGCGTGGTATTTTGGAAAGGACTGACACTAAACTGCCCCTCTGAATCTTCAAATTGGCCAGTTCCGACGACCTCTCCCCAACCAGACCCGTTATACACAAAAGATGCATCAGCATCATCAATGATAACTGGCTGCCCAGCCTGTAGACTAGAACCGCTGCAAGACACGACCATATAATCCACGGACGTTTCAGTGAGACTATCAAGGCGAATCGTGTGCGTCCCCTCGTCGAGAGAAGGCGACTGCCACCATTGATAGTAACTGCCAGCCTGTTGAGGATCAAAGCGCGTCTGCCACGAGGTGCCACCGTCGATAGTTACTGTCATTGCCTGAGATTTTATGGGAGCTCGAGGCGATTGGCCGAAGAAGGCTATTGAGGTTCCTAGGTGAGGCGAAGAGACAAGGACATCAGCATCTCGCCCGAGCTTCTAAGATCAAGAACATGCGGACCGGTAAATGTGACCTCTAAGCACCCCTCTCCAGGCTGCGGCGACCACGTAGAAGATCCATTGAAAGACGTCTGATCATCTTCCACGACCCACGCGCCACTCTGCGGCCCTGTACTAGTATAGTCGATGTCGGAGCTTGCAGAGTCGATTATGAGCAGAACAGAATCTGCCATGGGAATTCAGCTGGCAGGCGTACTCGGAGGGCGTGTGTATAGGGGAGGGAACAAAGGCACTGGTGATGGGGCGACGCCATCTGCAAGGTATAGTAATGTAGCATAGCACTGGCAGTTCGATGAGCTGTAACAAAAAGATGCCATCTTGCTGTATCTCTGAACAAATGAGGAAAAGCGATCATGGCCATAGATACTGTTTTGATATTTGAGCCAAAGTGATGTGAGGAAACGCTTACTGCGATCTTTGTGTTGACCAGTTTTCCAACATACAAATTCGAAGAGGCCGACTGCCGGAGTCGAAACGCACAGTTCGGGTTGATATCAGTCGCAAATCTAAAGCTGGGATGATAATCAATTAATCATGAGTCACTATGGGAAGAATTCGTATTGCATGGCATCTAGAGTATTCAGCAAAGAGATGGTTGTATCCAAATATCGCATAGTTGTTCCCAGGAAGCCATCTGACATAGTCACTCCGAAAGGTCCTAAAGGGAGTCCGTGAGAATTTAGAATGGTAGCATCAACTGTCCAGACTCTTGTTGCTCAACGGCGGAGCCACAGCAGTTCCAAGTTCCAGGTCTCTAGATTCGCTAGCATTTTGGCCCTGTCCAGTGTCAGGGAACCGACAGAGTACAAAAAGCCTGAAATCGTTAGGATTCCTTGATTGACTTCGAGATATTGAAAGAAGGCTGTAGTAAGATGGATGTTGTTCACTTCAGACATTCAGATCTTCAGAACTTATGTCGAAGACGTTGTATTAAGGTATCTAGTCGGACATTGCCGAAAGCTTTTGCGATCTACTCAACAAAAAATAACAACAGTGATATTATAGGTTTAGACTATAGCATCCATCCATCCAAACTCTCTTGAAGCTTAAGTTCCTTGAACCTTCTAGAGTTAGCTTACAATCTCAATTGAACAATCTCAAAATCCACAATCACTGTTCCCAAAACCAAGTACATTCTGAACGATGCTAGTACTGTATTCGACTAATATGAAGGAAGAACGTCTCCAATTCGGTGCTAGTAGATACTTTTGATTAAGGGCGGCAAGTTCTTGAGGTGTCGAAAATCCTATATAGATAAGTTAGTAATCTATCGTAACATAACAGCTGAGGATGAAGCTAACCTTTAGTCGAGCTCGTCAATCTCCCACCCAAGTATGTCACGGGTAACCAGGTCTTCATCGAAGTCGCGCCTGAATTGGCGACCATCCCTGTGGTCACCCCGACCGAAGTCTTGACGGCCGTGGTCAAGGCGCTGGTGTTCAGACATCTCTCGATGATCTTCATGACCGTGATCAAGGCGCTGGTGTTCAGGAATCTCGCGCCTCAATCGGCGACCATCCCTGTGGTCTTCCCGACCGAAGTCCTGTCGGCCGTGGTCAAGGCGCTGGTGTTCATCCCTGTGATCCTGAAGCCCATGATCGAAGCGCTGGTGTTCAGGAATCTCGCGTCTCAATCGGCGACCATCCCTGTGGTCTTCCCGACCGAAGTCCTGTCGGCCGTGGTCAAGGCGCTGGTGTTCATCCCTGTGATCCTGAAGCCCATGATCGAAGCGCTGGTGTTCAGGAATCTCGCGTCTCAATCGGCGACCATCCCTGTGGTCTTCCCGACCGAAGTCCTGTCGGCCGTGGTCAAGGCGCTGGTGTTCATCCCTGTGATCCTGAAGCCCATGATCGAAGCGCTGGTGTTCAGGAATCTCGCGTCTCAATCGGCGACCATCCCTGTGGTCTTCCCGACCGAAGTCCTGTCGGCCGTGGTCAAGGCGCTGGTGTTCATCCCTGTGATCCTGAAGCCCATGATCGAAGCGCTGGTGTTCAGGGATCTCGCGCCTCAACCGACGACCATCCCCCCGACCAAAGTCCTGGCGGCCATGGTCAAGGCGCTGGTGTTCGGAAATCTCGTGGTGATCGTGGTCAAAGCGCTGGTGCTCAGGGATCTCACGCCTGAAGCGGTGACCATCCTGGTGATCTTCCCGACCAAAATCCTGACGGCCATGGTCAAGGCGTTGGTGCTCATCCCTGTGGTCCTGACGGCCGTGGTCGAAGCGCTGGTGCTCGGGAATCTCGCGCTTGTTGGTTTGGCCGCCATTCTTATGGCCTTTCTGATGGTGGTGTCCGCTGTGTCCGCTAGGAGCGGTGGAAGAGACGGAACCGTCGGTGGTCGTGGCGTCGGTGGCGGCATCGTTGGATCCGTCTTCACGCCTAAAAATCGAGGCTATATCGCTAGCGATACCAGCCGCCTTTTCGACGCCGTGGAGGACTTCTTTACCCTTGACCGGTGAAGCGGAAACAAGGGCAGAGGTGCTAGCGCAAGCAAGGATGATGGCCTGAGAGTATTTCATGATGGAAGATGTTGAGTGTGATTGAATTGGGTTTAACAGTCAGACCAGCTGAAAGTTTAGTGGATTTGAGGTATTGTTTAGGAGGTGAGGCTCAGAACCAGCTGAGGGATGCAGAATCGAGCAGAGAGGACCACCCTTTTATACATGGAGGGGTGCCACTCTGTAGTCGTGCTGGTTGATACATCTACCTAGAACTGTTCGAGTTACATGTCAAATCAAAGATGCCCCAGTGTTATCTCCAACCCGATCAGTTCTGAAAACTTCAAGGAAAACATCATGCCGTCAAACCGAGGTGTTGCGAGTCAACCTCGATCAGATGCAAACAGCTTTAACCCACGGATGGTGTTGTAATGTGAATATAGACGGAACTAAGTCGAGGCATAGAGAAACGCAGAGACCGAGAGCAAAGGCACCTTCGACATCATATTGTAGGATCCAAGTTTGACTGAAAATACCTGCCTCAAGCACTAGAGTCGCAGTTGGAGACCAATCTAGCATCCAAGCAACGTCATATACACTGATGAAAATGTTGGTTGTGTAGTGTACGAGAGATACGGGTATACGAGATCAAGACGCACTTGCGCATGGAGTCAACGTTGTCGGCACGTTCGAAGCCGATGTCCTCGATGCATAAAATCGAACCCCTTTTGCCATGTAACCCGGTTTGAAACATACGGAAGTAGAAGCCGTGTTACTGACAGTAAAAAACATCACCAAGGCAGTTCCCAGCTACAATTCGAACGGAGTATGCCAGATATAACTATGGAGCATCTTGACAGTAGATGCCAATGGATGGTGGCCTCCATGTATTGGAGCCGAAACAGGAGCACATCTGGTGCGATTGAGAGATGCCCAAGAACGAGCACAAGTAACTTGATGCTCTGACGGTGACTGAGTAGTTTAACACAACATCATCTTTGCATCATCATGTAGTAACCAGCATATGGACAAAGACTCGAATGCCATCAAGACCATTCAACGAGCCGCATGGAGAGCACTTCGTCGTTCGAGTCGAACATCAAGTTTGGCAACAGACCAGACGATCGCGTTATAGAACGTCGGTGCGCTCGTAAATGATAATGAATGCAGTGCTTTTCTTTCAAATAGCGACGCAGGAAGCTGGTTATTGAGTCCGATGAATCCTGGCTGCATCGGAGAACAAGTAGTATGTTTTGGAAAGCCGATGTAAGCCTAGGAAGGCTCGATAGACCAAGGGAGGCGATTGTTCTGCGTAGACCATCGCAACATTAAGGAGCTTTGAAAACTTAAAAAGCAGTGTATGATGGAAAGTAGAAAGATGATTATATTCTTGATTCCAACCACCATCATTGCTATTATGATCCTCCCACACGATATCAACCTATGCGCTCACCTCTGAGCTTGTTGTGAGCAGATTCATCATGAGCCTGATATTGTTGATTCCAAGCACATGCAGGCTAGCGCAGCTCGCACATTCTTTCTGCTCTTGCGTACTCTCGACCACAAATGGACAGCGTGTTGACATGGCTTTCGAATGACGGCGTGTTGCAGCGGCTGGTCCTAGCAGCACTGAAGCCTTACCTTCTCTGTCGAAAGGCAGCCAATAATGACTTCACCGTACGTATTCAACCTTCTGTGGCTGTACTTGAAGGATCTGACATGGATTCTTCCACAGCCATCCTCTTTGGACTCCCTCGGCGACGAGGAAATAAATTTCTTATGGGAGTCCTCAGCACCAGTCGACAACGAAACGTATCGACGAAACCGTACTGGCGGGAACGTTAGACGAATAACTGACGATACCGTGGCTAAGGTCTCAGAAAGCGACGTACCGAAAGCTCCCTGCCGATACGAGATGGATAACGGAAATTTCGTTAGGGCACATACCGATATTCTTATTCCTCGATATCACCGCCTCGTCAGACCCGCTAGCCAAATGACTCGCACAATACTACTCTCCCAATACATTTCCGGGCGAACGTTAGGACAGTGCTGGGATACTTTAGGACCCTGGATGCAATTTCGTGTCGCTCTGACACTGCGGCATTACATTCGTCAATTGCGTTCCCTTTCTTCGTCTGTTCCCGGCCCGGTTGGCGAGCAACCGCAGCTATGCTATGGTCCACACTTTATAGAGGGCGGTGCAGGTCCATTTCCGGATTACGAAGCACTATCTGCCTACTACGCTGCTCGACTTGAAACGACGCGTCGATGGGCAGAATCCACTGACAAGCCTATTCCAGACCTGGCACCCTTTGACAACTCTTTGCCACTGGTCATGACGCATCAAGGTACGGTGTACCAATCCTTCGTTTTTTCTTTAATATGTTGCTTAATATTCATTTAGATCTCAATGAACGAAACATTATTCTCGGGAATGATAATCAACTTTGGATCATAGATTGGCAGCTTTCAGGTTTTTATCCGGAATGGTTTGAATACAGCAGCGTCATGCGTCTGCATGGTCAGCATACGCCAGATACAGGACGACCCAACTTGAGTCGTTTTGTGAACCTGATTGCAGGAAAATACGAAAAACCTGGACAACAACCATTTTATCGCACGATCTACCGCGTGCTATTGCTAGGGATCTTATAAAACTTACTAATGGCCCTGCTGGCTTTTTTTTTCGCTGTGTACAAACCAAAAGTCTGTATATTATAATAGAGTTGTGAGTTGTAAAAGGAAAAGGCGCGTTGCAAATTGAAAGAATTGACGCGACTCAGGTCATGTGCTCGCGGGTCCTACGGCCCGACCCCTCAATCGAAAGTGCCACGTTAACTCGCGTGAACACGTCTCACATCTACCTACAACTATACATATAACCCTATCGCTCCTTCATTCTCAGTTTATTTCACAAGATGGTATGCTTACCAATTCGATGCCAATGCCGCCAGTTTTTGACGAGTCTAACGTCCGTAGCCTACCGAATTCGAAATGCGTCAACGGAACGCGAAGTTCGCGAAGGATGCAAAGGCAGGCAAGAAGCCCACACACCCATCGAGACAGGAGCAGCTCTCAAAAAAGAGCCCAATTAATATTTATGCCCTGGGTCTAGTTTTGTTTGTGGTTATGGGAGGAGGTGAGTTGCTCAACCGACGTCCTAATTTTACGCTCAAATCCTTCCGTAGTGCTATTCGAACTCATTCGAATAATCTTCCTATGAAGAAGTTTCGTGTACGAGCTCTTTAGAAGGGAAAGGAGCATCGTACTTGTACATCATCTGCCCTTGTATATATCATACCCCACAAAAGAGTGACGCTGCTCCACATGTGCGATATTTCGAGAAACGACAAGATTTGGTCATAGTTCAATCCTCCGCACTGACATCCATACTCTGGCTTCTCAGGCTCTCATTGCCGCTACCCTTTCCCTTTCCAGAACCGCTCGCTGCAGGGGTGCTTTCAACGCCTTCCATGCCATTGGCCTCCAATTCACCCTCGTCAATCTTGATAGCGTCGCCAGCCCATACTCGCATTGTAGGCTGCCAAACCATCGCAACATTATCCTCTGAGGTGCTCGCAATAGTCCACTTCTCTCCCTCGCCTGGTGCCCAGGAGAAGTCGGTTGGGCGTGCAGTGTGACCTGAAGAGAAAATGTTGAGATGCAAGACTAGTCATGTCACAGAATTTCGATAACATACCACCATGAATGAAAATTAATTCCGGTGGCCCATCCTCTGCATCATCGGGAGTTTGCTCTTGTCCAATAAGGGATAAATCCCAAACATTTATGCGGCGATCGCTAGAGGCAGAGGCAAAGACGCTTGGGCTGTGTGGTGACCAAGCAACGTGAAGCACTTCGTCCGTGTGCGATTCAAAGACGTGTAAGGTCCTTCCCGGGGTACGAGTGTCATGAAGAATGCAAGTCTGAATTGTGGGTCAGTCAAACATTTGTAAGGATAGTTTTGTCGATATACCTTGTCTGCACCGCCGGTGATAAGCAAGTGCGGTGTTGAAGGGCTAAATGCGACGGCCAGGATTTCTTGCTCGTGAGCCTGAACTTTCGAAGTCGGATTTTCGGGGGTTCTCTTGTCCCATCTGGAGATAGACTGAGTAGGTTATTAGATGTTATGCTGAATGAACCTACATCATGAGCATTTTATCATCCCCGACACTTGCGAAAACATTTTCATCACTTGCATGCCAGTCGACATCCTAACCACACAGAGGGTTTCAGTGTCACTTTGTTATTGCTTCAAGGAATGAATGAATAACGTACTCCGACAACTGACGTATGACCTTTGAAAACAGTCGTGGGTAACGTCGTCGCGTTTCCCTTTGTATAAGAGTTGATGTCCCTACATTCATGATTTAGCTCAATTTCCCTGCTACTTCAAAAATAATTCAAGTCGTCTCACCAATGGCAGACAGTCATGTCTTCAGAGGCCGCAAGAATATGTCCAGATGTGTTAGGATTCCAAGCAAGCCCGAACCTTGTACGGGCTATTAGAGATCGAACGTTGAACCATCGACACAAAAAGCTTACCCTTCCCGGTTTTGCCCAATTAGCCTAATATCTGGCTTGCACTGTCCTCCCCTCTCCGGCTCGCTCGAGTGCTTTGTGCGGTCAAAGACGAACACTTCACCCGTAATCGTCTTGGTTGCGATGAGATCTGGGTTTTGCGGCATATATCTCGCACGGTTGACCTCGCCGGCATGGTTGATCTTCTGAATAACCTGAATGCGTGGTGCGGGCGGAATCGTATGGCCTCCAAGCTCGCCGCGCTCGTCACTGTAGTCATTCGAGTCAAGCTTGTCGCCACCGTACGCGGCCCCTTCGCGTTTTGGGATCTGGACTGTGGCAATTTGGAGATAGTCTTGGGCCTGGCCGGAGGTGTGTGTACCGAAGAGGAGTCGGTGGGTAGTGTAAGGTTTATTTGGGGACCTGCGTAGGTGTTGAGAGTGGGGCAAAGCATGCAAATAGTTGGACATACGATTCTTTGTCGGGGAACCACTGGCAGGTCAGACTGGGCCAGTCAAGGGCGTGAGTAATCACAACATCGTAGAGATATGGCGCATTCTTTTTCCTGAAGGGGTGCCATTTTGTTAGTTGTCGATGAAGCTGTTCGTTCATAGAGCTCACCAGGTCTTGTACTCCTAGAAGTGCGAAGAACGAGAAATATGAGGCTTTTGTATCAGATGAATTACAAAAGTGTTGACGGACCTCGTTGATTAATTTATTCACCTCCTCTGCCGCTAGATCGTCTTCCACCTCGTCTATCTGAGGTCTCATGGTCGTGGTTCTCCAGAAATCAAGGCTTCAAGTTGGTCGTGTACGAGAGAATGGAATCAGAAGATGTTTTGAAGAAGGTCAGTGCTCTTGGTAGGATGTTGAATGTATGAAGGCAAGAGGATATCAAAATGGACGCGACGCGACGTTTCTCACGGTTGAGCTCAAGCATTCTCCTAAACGTGATCTATAAGTCTATCTTCCATGGACTCATAATTGCGGCATGCAAATGCAGAGGGTCTATCTAATTAGGTGACTAGCACAATATAAGGAGAGGGATATGCGGGACAGCGCGCAAAGGTCTGTTCGTGGAAAGCAGTCTCTACACTTGCCACGGTGGGCGTACGTGTCTACTATGATGTCTTCTCCATCGACAACAACAGTTTCTCTAAGTCGAAATGAGGGTCTTCTGTGTCTGTGATCACTGCAGAAAGAATGTCCGTCAGTAAAAAGTGTAGATTGCAAATGCTAGTATTTCCACCAGGGCCGGCAAAATTACAGCGCAAAGCACTGGATACGTACCAGAAGAGTTTTTAGCTTCCTTCTGTCTCTTCCATGCCTCCTTGGCCTCAGCGATTAAATGTTCCCTCTGGTGCACGGCATGCTCCTGTTTTTGTTTGTCGTGGTTGGCCTGGAGTGTACGGTGGTGGTAAAATCCATAGAAAACACCAGTGAAGAGTGCAGTGTATCGGACGACCTATGAGATACGCAGAAGCCATTCAGCGCCATGTCGTCAGTTGAATGGACGGGGACGAGACGCACGTTAACAGTTGGTGAAACCATGGTACCTGTTCAGAGATCTACGTGACCTCAGGAAATGCCACTATAGTAATATTTTAGCTGATAATACAATGTAAAATGACTGTACGGCGCACCTGGGCTTTTATGAAAGGAGAGTTGGGAAAATGTATCGGATACTGCAGTGACAGCGGAGAATTTCGGTAGTTGATTGGTAAGCACGATCAACTCCGCCAACTTCTCGTCGTAATAGTTGGTTTCAACTTGGCCTACAAAAAACTGGGTTTTGTAAAGAAAAATGGCCAAACTACATGTGATGGTCGTTAGACTGCTTTGGAATAGCTTGCCCGACTTGGTTGACGCTGACTCATGATTTTCCCTATTCTCTGATATTATGTACCTCTCACCCACTTGGCAGGACTGGACTAATTTTTTCACTTCACTATGCCAGCAGGTGCAAACAACGTGCAACTTTAGGCACGCTTCAGCTACAGGCTTCTTATTGGTGGCACACATGGGTATGGCCGGGTAATGAACACCGCAGTTGGAGCACCTCTTTCCACGGTCACACCTCTTCCTGGCTTAGGCTTATCTATATCAATCGATCTCCTCCAACTTGGTTTTCTACTCATTAAGCCATGGCCAAAGTATACAAAGGAACTTGCTTCTGCCGTTCTGTTTCCTACCAAGTTTCTGGCCCTCCCGTCCTTACCGCATATTGTCATTGCACCAATTGTCAGAGGCTAGCAGGTGCGTCGCTGGGTGCATGGTTTTCCTCCAAGTAATATAACAATGTATCGCAGGAGCTCCATTCATCCATACTCTTCATTTCCCTGCTGAGGTCTTTAAATTCACCAACAACCAGCCCGACGAAGACCTCCTTGATACTTTCGTGCCTCCCGAAAAATCTTATAAAACTCGATATAGGTGTAAGAAGTGTGGTGCTCCTGTGGCATCGAAGAATGGCTTGACGAAGAGATTCAGCATTCTCGGCACGCACCTGGAACGAGATGCACAGGGAACACTGATCCATTTTGATGAACTGAAGCCAACGGCACACATTTACTACGACACTCGTGTGCTTGATATCAATGATGAGCTGGGTAAATGGTATGGTTATGAGAACGAGTCGGAGCGGTTGAAGTAGTGAAGAGTATGTTTTCTGCTTGTACGTTCTGAGAAACAACACCCCTTTTGCCGTCTCTGTTTCATTATATACATCATACACTAGCGAACTTGAAGAATTATATATGTATTCTGACAGGCATGAAATACACGCAAACAAGGCAGAGGCAGTATCAATGTTTCGCGTATCGCCTTGGGTCTCCTATGATCCAACAACTCATGATCAACCTTCTAACATGGACCAAGACGTAGACATGGACGCTCCCGAAATTTCTATTCTCCAAGAGGACGAGTCTCCTCCACCTCAGCCCAAAGCTTCCACGAGCGCCCGTCGGACTAAAGCGTCACACAAGGCACCTCCTACATGGCCGCGGCCGCGGCGGCAGGAGATCCACACTGATGACGAGTACGCGGAAGTCGAAGATGAAGAGGACCAACTCATTGACGACGAAGACGAGCTCTTAAAGCCCGTACCTGCGGCTGCCCTTCCGAACCCTGCGAAGACGGGGGAGCCTAAGAAGAAAACTGCTAGTAAGCGGAAGCCCCGGAAGAGCGAGAAACGCATTGCGGAAGAGGAGAAAGAGGAGAAGAAGGCTCTAGAGAAATCTACGGCGAATGATTCTGGTGGGGACCTCGCTCCGACGATGACATGGTTCGAGGCCACTCCTTCCGCGTCAGAACCCACCGACGCCGACGTCAAGCAGAGTGTCAGTGCTCCGGTCGGCCTCACAAAATCGGGGACACCGAAGAAATCACCAAAGAAGCCTGCCGTGCCTCATAAGATGGTCCCTACAAAGTATATTCTTTGGCAACTTCTTCGACCCACTTCAACTGATGTACTGCCACGCCAGGTTAAAGACTGCTATTCCCATTTTACCAGACGACGCTGGCGGCTTAAGCGAAGGTGGTTATCTCTTAATTGCATACCTCTCTCGTTTGACATCCTTATAATTATTTGCCAGGATACACGGGGACTGCAGCATCGTCGCCAGTCACTGCCCAATTCGATCTTGGTTCACCTGAACCTGAGGGTTCTGAGAATGCTGGGCCTTTAACCACTGTTCCTTTGGCGGAGGAGCCTATAAACCTTGAAAATGTTCCCCTCCCTCAATACCCCCTACCAACCAAACCGTTCCCTGTCCAACCAGCGCCTAAAATCCCAACAGGTTTTGCTCCCGTCTTGCCACTGGATAAAACCACCAAGAAAGTGCGGCACTGGCGTGTGGCCAGGCGCGAAATTCGGGGAATCGCTGGCGGGAGATGGTTTGCGAAGACATGGGTTGGAGAAAAAGAGTCGGAATATGCTTCGAACGCGTCTAAACCTGGCGAGGAAAAGCTACATGTCCCTCGCACCGGAGCTGCGTCAGTGTCAGCTCCTGTAAAGGGCAAAGCAAAGGCAAAGGGGGTGTCGTCCCTCGCTGCGTCTGCCGCGCCTTCCCGTTCTGGATCCTCAGTACCTGACGTGGCTCCTAGTAATCCTCGTCATCCCAC
Organism: Tricholoma furcatifolium; assembly: GCA_018854895.1. Lineage (NCBI taxonomy): Eukaryota > Fungi > Basidiomycota > Agaricomycetes > Agaricales > Tricholomataceae > Tricholoma > Tricholoma furcatifolium. The sequence goes on from JABAJV010008580.1 coordinate 38,856, forward strand.
CAAAATGCGCAATATAGTTACTGCTCCTCAGTCTGAAGCTGATTCAGACATGGTTACTCCTGGACCATGAATTTCTTGCTTATTTAGTCGATACCTGTGTTTCTCTCTGATGTACTTTTACATAGATCTTAATACTATATATTCCATGGATAGTTTCCTGACTAGTTCTTGCATACATTCTGCTTGGAAGTAGGTTTGTCGATCCCAACTGGACACTTTCGACGTGTAGCATCACGTGGCCGTCTATACTTGTGCGGACGGTAGTTGGAGACTCGGATTCACTCACTCATTTGCCGTTGATCTCGACGACCTGCAGGCAGCTTTGCCTGTGCGCTTTCTTCTTAACACGCTGAATCGCTGGTCGACTACTTGACAACTTTATCTCACGATGTCTTCTTCCTCTCCCAAAGCCTCAAACTCTGAAGCAGGCTCTAAAGGTTCAATGATGGTATCGTCGAGGGCCAGCGAACGTGGTGCGTCTCAGATCTCTATCTATCTTGATATAGGTCTTCTTATGGAATACTTCCGCTTTGCTAGCTCTTGCCATTCAAGCATTTGCTTCTGACCCTAAATACAAGAAGTTCACCCAGCAGGTGGAGAAGTGTCTCAATTCTTTCGACAACGTGCATGAATGGGCCGATTGCATTGCATTTCTGAAGCAACTTCTCAAGGTACTTTATTTGACAGACTTGCATATACATTTATTGATTATTCGTGCCTAGACGTTCCAATCATACATGCAGTTTAAAGAGATACCCCGCAAACTCATCGTCTCCAAACGCCTATCACAATGTCTCAATCCTGCACTTCCAACAGGTGTGCATCAACGCGCCCTAGACGTGTATTTGCACATACTATCAGTCCTTGGAGTGAGTAGAGTTCCCAATGGCTGCGCAACTACGCTGATACGTTATAGCCGGATGGGCTCCTGGCGGATTTACCAATATGGTCTTCAGGATTGTTTCCCTTTTTCCAATACGCTGCTACATCTGTCAAGGTTCGCATTTGATATGTATATCATCATATGGGGTTAATCTCTATCTTAGCCAACGCTCTTGAACCTGTTCGACACCCACTATTTGCCACTTCAAGCTGGATTGCGACCTGTCATGAAATCTTTTATACTTGCATTACTACCTGGGCTAGAGGAAGAGACATCTGAGTTTTTCGACAAGGTACGCTATCGTATTCTAATACGTGTAGGATATTTGGTTAACGGTAAGCAGGTTTTGAACCTCCTCGATCGCTTATCAGGGACCGTTTCTCCATCTTTCTTCTTTCAAAACATATGGCTAGTAATGCTCACGACACCGCCTGCTCGGGGGACCTCACTCACTTATCTCGGGCGCCGTCTTCCTCGTTTGAACGCGGGAGAAGGTATGTGACTTTTCGTTATGATGGACGCAGCGCTCAAGATAATGGCGCCAAGATCTTTCTGAAGTCGTTGGGAAGGATATTGGCTTGATGATTCGTGCATTTGCGGCAACTCTTGAGGACGAAAATCTCCTCGTGCGGCGTGGAGCACTGGACTTGTTACTGCAGTCGATGCGCGTGGATACTATGGCTGTAAGCAAGGCACAGGCTGAAGATCGCGCGATATTAATGCGTGCTGCCACTGGGGTGGTTCTCCGACGTGATTTGTCTCTCAATCGCCGGCTGTACACCTGGCTTCTCGGGACCGACGAGAAGAGCGAAAATCAGATAGAGTATTTGAAGACGAATGCCTTGAAGCTTGTTCATTCTACATTGAAGGTATGTGTTATTCGTCACCATGTTTTCTTTCATCTGACATCACTCAGAACGAAATGTTTGCACCATCTGGAGAATATTCTGAGTCGCGACCTTTCAAAATCTTCATATCATTATTGGACAAGTGGGAAATTGGTGCAGCTCTCTCACAGGTCCTTGTTTACGATGCATTCAAAGCCATCAAGGACCTCGCTGACAATCCTTCTGAAGGAAGTCAGGATGTTAGTTATTTTGTCAACTCCACAATAATGATATTGATTTTTTCCTCTAAGGTGACAATGACAGCCAGCACACTCTATGAAGCTGTCGAACCTCAGATACTTTGGAAACAACTATTATCTGCTGTATTCGCAGAAGTCGTAGGCACAGAACAGGGTTTCGAGGTTTGGAGTTAACCCTTGTTCCACCCTTGTGAAACTCAAAGTTTTTTGTCAGGCAATACGCCTAGTTCAATTTGTTCTCAAAACCTTCGCTCAGGACGAGGAGATTCAAACGATACACCTACCTATAATCTTCGCGGCTGTCTTAGACCTGATTGATGTAATGAATCCAGCTTTCTCGCGGTTCCTCTTCTAATTGTTATTGTCTTCTTTTCTTCTAGTTCCAAGTTCAGGCAGATGCATCCAGAGCCTCAACGCCCTTGCTCAAAGAGGCCCTCCTTCTGTTACAAGAGATATTACGACATATACCCCACTCATCTTTAATGCAAAGACCCGATCTTACGGGACCGATTGAGGCACAACGCACCACTCAACGCCCTTACATCTTTGCGTGTAGCTTTTATGGCATTGAACCCATACCTACCGCTTCCTCTGATTCCAACTCATTTGCTGTTCCCTTTGTATCAGCTTTTGAGAATCTGGCGACATTCACTTGCAACTCCGTTGAGGCGTTGACTTCGTCGTCGTTCTCGGATGTTCAAGCTCTACATACTCTCCGTGAGGTCTTTTCTTTGAGCCTGTCGCTCCTCGACAAACTCGCCAGCAGACTTGATACGTTAGTGTCAGTGTCATGGGACCCTCAGGGATGGTTACAGACCATTCTCAAAGGGCTTGAGCATGAGGTCTGTCCTTATATTGCTGAAGGTGGAATGATCTAAACTTTCTCTGTAGCTCGCTAACTTCACTACCATTGACCGAACGGTCTCATTACTCGTGGCATTGCATCGAAACACCAATTTAGACCTTAAGCCTTCTATCGATGACCGGCCTACAATGTTCAAAATGGTGAACAAGCTCTTAAAGTATCTTCGCCCGAACTGTGCAGTGTATCATGTTCGAGCTGTTAACCTTATTTGGTCACTGGAGGCTGCAACTACGCACTCGCACGTTGAATCAATAGTGGCTCAAACGATGACATCGCCAGAATCTCGCAACATTCTCGAGGCATATGAAGCCTTTGGTGTGTTATGGAGATTGACAGGTTTGTTTCATTCGCCTCTTTTGACGTCGTTGCAGAGCTAAGACGCGATTACAGAGGACAACCTTCTCCCTGGCTTTAGGTTCAAGGTTCCAATGATGATTGTACTCGAGACTCTGAAAAATGACGATCCAACTCTACGCCGTATTGGCGAAACTTGGATGCGCTGTAGTCTGAAATCGTACCTGCGGTGCGTTTTTTTTCCCTTGCGTAGTTCGTTCACTAAACTTCCTCTTCAGTGTTCTTGACCCGATATTGTTTGAGCTTATGGACCCTTCTGTACTACGGATACCCTCGACCGTTAGGGTTCGCGATCGAGAGCTCCAGACTTTCCTCTACGAACGACCATTCGACCAACGCTACACGAATCATCTATTAGATCTCCTATTATCTATTATCCGTTTTGGTGGACAAGGCTTCGCGAAAACTGCTAGATCAACACCCATACGTCGTTCACATCACGCAGGACTTGTTCAACGAGTGGAAAGTGGTGAGATCAAAAATTCTCTTTGCACTCCGTTTAATCCTGAATATCTTTAAGGTGCTATACCTGATCCTGATGCCAGCTATCTTGATGCTCTCGTAGAGGTTGTTTTACGGTGCGTAATGATTTCCTTCTTACACAGTATTTTCTAATTCATCCTCAAAGATTCATTCAATCTGAGCCAAATCAGAAATGGGCCGCTATTATGCTTCCAAATAATGCCACCATCCAGTCAACCGCTGTAGACCTTCTGCAAGCCATTGTTGCCCGTGGCGACATTGACCACATCGTTGATGAGATCCAAGCTATCATCGTTGGAAAGCTTTTTGCCTGCGTCCATCTCAACCGCCTAGATCTCCAAAACAAACTTCTTCATCTCCTACATTCACTTATATCAGCTTCGATATCCCATGACGCAGCACGGCAAACCATGCACAGAGATGGTAGCGGAAGCAGTGTCGGTCACGGCGACGAATCCCAGGAGCCCAGATTGTATACGGTCAATTCTTTATTAATCCAGGTTCTTGTGGATGGCCTAGCTGTTCGCACAAATCGCCCCGTTCTTCAACACTGGCTAGACTTTATACTCATGGCTGTGCCGCAGTTTCAACCTGCACTACAAGCTGTCGTCGGCCCTCTGAATGACTGCTTATGTCGACAATTAATGATATCGCTTCAAGATATCAGTCTTGCCTCTTCACAAGGCCGTGATTTCGCTGAGGATTCATCCTCAAGTACAACTGACGCGGAGATGATCATGCTCCTGAACGGGCTGGAGCGAACAATACTTCTCAGCCTAGCTTATACCCCGGAATCAAATTCAACTGAAGATGATTCTACCGCTCAGGACAAACCTGGAACAGAAAACAGTGGCCTGTTAGGATACGTGTCGAACGTATTTGGTTCAGAAAGCGTGCAATCTGATGAGGTGTTCAGCGTGCGTCATTCTATCCCTTTCTTCGCTTGCAATATTCTTACCTCACTCCTGGCTTTAGGCTCGTTCTCCGGCTTACAAGTCCCTCGACGAAGGCATACGCGTTTTGTATTCAATATGGGGAGTACTTTCCTGGAAGAACCCCACCACTTGGTCACCCAAAGATGAATCTCTATCTCTTATCTACACTAGAACGCGCACCCGAAGTCGTCGGGTGTTGGAGCACTTTTTCCGTGTACAGGCTGTGGAAGTGTTTGAATCCGTCATTGATTGTTGGAATCGATTCCCCGTGCGTCGTTTTTACCCTTTGAGTCTAGATTTATTTACCTGGTATCATCCGTTAGGATTCAACTATCCCCGCCGATGCCGCATTTGAGCTTGTGGACGATCTCGTGTCTAGTGCCCAAAATGCCGTGCACATGATTTGTGAAAGCATTTCATGCCGGATATCAGGAGTCAACGAAAAGAGCAAGAAGCAAACTTTCAATCCCAACCTGTGAGTATATCCTCTTGATTAACTGACCTCTCAAGATCTAATGTCTCCTTGCAGGACTGAAGGAGTCCTCTTCAAGTTCCTCGAAGACTATTTACGTCGGCTTGAGGGACCAATAGCCGTTCAAGTGTGGAGTCGATTCCTGCAGCTAATCAAAGACATTGTTGGAAGTACACGAGACTTCAAGGCACATAACTTTGCGGCCCTCACGTAGGTTTTTAATCAGCGCCTTCTACACTGCGCTAACAAGTAAAACAGTTGTCTCACGGTGTTGGCGGATAAAATTTCTCAAACTACGGCTATGGAGGACCGCCGTATTCGCAAAGAGCTTCAGGTACGGGCTTTCTTAACTTACTTTCGATGACCTGGATACTAATCGTACTGCTTGTAGGACAACTTTGGAAAGCTCCTTGATTCAAGTGTGATGTTCGTTGGCCGCTCATACGACCAAGGTTCATGGATACGCAGAAGTACGAAAGAGTCTTTGGTTACCAATGGCCGCGGTTCGCCCGCACCCTCACAAAGTGAGTTCCACCTGCCAAAATCTCTTGTACCTTTCGTAATCAGCGGTACAGCGGATAATAAATCTGACGAGAAGCAAGATTTGAGTACGCTGGTCCCGCCAGATTCAGCCAAACCCGGAGCCTCCAACGAGCTGATCTCCCAAGTAGGTCTTCGGTGACTAGCCGCATAATGTTACTCACTTTGCATCTTCAGATCAATGAGTTTGTGGCGTCGTCCGTGTTGCCGAACTTGCGCAAATTCTTGGTAGACAACGACAAGATTTTATCGGCATGCAATAACATTGTTTATTATGTCGTCAATCCTGCGATGAGAGGGCGGTCGAGGTCAGTTTATTATAGCATGATTTGTCTCATATGGTAACTCAGTCCTTTAGGCCAATGGATTTGGACCCACCTGTTCTTGCAATCTTGCAGGAAATGGCTAAGATTCCATCTGCGATCAAGGCTTGGAAAACCCCAGTTGCAGAACTTCTCAATGATAACAGACTGTTCACTTGCGCAGTTGGTGCAGCCAACGCCTGGAAACCCATTGTCAAGACCTTGTTTGATGCCGACAAAGCTGCATTCCCTGAGTTGCTTGGTATGTCAGCCCTGACCAAATCTATTGTCTCAATTAAATGTCTCTTTCTCAGCTAAAGTGGCGACTGCTCCGTCAGCAAACATTTTTACAAATCGAGAATACGAAATGCTGCTTAGGTCACTCAATGTTCGGCGACTCTCATTTACCCTTTTCACTGGAGAAAAGAATCAGTTCCTGACGCAACTTCCCACAATACAAGAGAAACTGGTTGACATTTTTAAGAATGTTACGGCCCCTATTGTGCAATGCGAAGTCTTCTTGTGCATCCGAGTTTTACTGTGTCGACTTTCACCACATAACTTGACAAGTTTTTGGCCCGTGCTGCTCACAGAATTAGTGAGTCACTTTGATCTCAATCGGTGTTTGCGGCTCTGATTGGTCTTCCAGTATCGCATCTTTGAGCAAGCGATGACCTCATTACCATCTGACGGATCCGAAGACTTACAAGTCATCCTCGCGGCCAGTAAATGCCTTGACTTGTTACTTGTCCTGCAAACTGAAGAGTTTCAAATGTAAGCAAGTCTCTCAATATAGTAAATGTCTTGACCTGATAATTATTACAACCCAGACATCAATGGATCTTCATTACGGACACCGTTGACGCAATATACCGGCCTGATAACTGGTTCCCCGAAGCTATGATGGACCAGCTGGCGGAGATTGCAGGAGCTCTTCCAGTGGGGGTACGTTCGGGTATCTTTGGATTGTCTCATTGCTGATACGCGTTACAGGATGGTGCGAATGGTGTTACAACACCTAACGCCGTGTTGACGTTTGCAGACGATCGGCCTTTGCGTCGCCCAATGCTGAACTCTCTACGGCAGATTGAGAGTATTCGAGATCTAATCCCCTTTTTCTCGAACGTGAGCATTACCTCGTATGAGAGCATCTATGCTAGTAGTGGGAACGTCGATTGGGAGGCTGTAGAACTAGGCATTATGGATGATATGTTTGATGGAAGGTAGTGAGAGGAAGGTATAGATAGGTCTTCCTCGAACGACAGTATTCCCCAGTTATAATGATACCTTGACATGATTATTGGATTGCATTTTGATTCAAAACTATGGTGTGGTATACAACGAAAAAAGCACGGACGAGTGGAAGGAAATGATCTTCTCAAGATACATGCGTGACGTCTGAATAATATAAGGATATGCCTCCCAACCTGTGGTGCATGACGCACAATCCAACTAGAAATCGCCCCAGTTGCGACGGAACTTGTACTGCATACGTTCCTGTTCGTTAGTAATTCAGCCCTCCTGCGATAACCAAGGTCAAACGACGTACCTTGTACGGCAAATTTTTCCGCATCCTATCAGAAGGATTTGTTGGTACTCTCAATCCATCCGATCCCCATTCACCTTTACTCTTTGCTTCCGCGGATGCGTCTCTGAAGCGAACACTGGGATCCTGTTTCTCAGGCGGTGTTACACGAGTGATTTTGGGTGCGGATGCATCTTGGGTTTGTGAACCTTCATCAGAGTCCTTATTTGCATTGCTAGCCGCTTCGGCCTCTTCATGCTGTTGAATGACTTCCTCGACTGAAATGCCTTGGAACTTGGCCTCTTTCTCGGCTTCTGTGCGTTCGATGGCCTCGTGCTGTGCAAAGTGTTCCAAGTCCTCGGGATGTGTATATGACTCGTCGGTCTGGGTCTCAGGTGTCGAGTGGTATTGTTCTATAGGAAAGTCATATTAATATTCGTTTGGGATTCATGCACCGCAACTAACCTTCGTGATGCAGGAAAAATTCTTTCCAAAGTCATATAAGCAATGATAGGAGATGAGCTCCATAAATAATGCTCACCACTCTCCACGTCGTAGTGGTGACCTTCAGCACCAAGGTCGTCAAAATTTGGAAGGCCATTCAGGCCAACCTTCTCTAGTTCCTCCGGGGAGACGCGGCCGTCGTTGTCTAGATCCAAGCTTTTGAGAACGGCATTCACAATTAAGTCTGCTTTTTCTTGATGCGCTTGTTCGTCCTGTATGGTAAGTTAAATGAGTTACTTTCATTTGTGACAATGCAACCAACCAAGGACAGACCTTAGATTTCTTCGTAGAGTACACATGATGAACTCCATAGACAGCCTCAATTTCATCTCGGTCCCAATACCCATTTCTGTTGAAGAATGAGGCGAGAAAATGAGAGAACATTGTGGATACTCACCCGTTTAAATCATGTAATATGAAGAAGCTGCGTGTGTCAAACGAATCGCTACGCAAGACGTTAACTTCGTTAAATAAAGCTCATAAAATGCGAATCTACATATGATGTTCTGAGGACATCTATACGTGCATAGTTCGTGAGTTGAGCTTGCATGTAGCGCCAGTGCGTGAGGTACGTACGTGTCGTTGAGCATATTGTTGAATGGTCTCGCCAATCTTGGGCCCTACTTGGTTAGAGTGATCTCCATGGGCCAGTACATTGTGCGCAATTGCAAGTAATGAGAGGCTTGCGATGGCCTTCATGGTCGTATGTGTCGACTCGACGCTTGTTAGCACAGTTACCACTGTTGTTGCTGAGTCATCAGCCTAATGCGGAAGCAATTTTCATGGACCGAGTTCGACGAACCTTTGACCACAACGCGCGCTACTTACCGCTTTCATGAAACAGAATATCGATACCCTCGAGCTCACATCGTTACCGATTCAACCAAGTCAAAGATTTACTCCTCTCACTGTCCAACGCGGGTGCCGTGCATGTGTTCGGCCAGAAATCAGCTGTCCTTGAAGCTCTAAGAAGGGTCGAAATATAAATGCCGAAGGAATGTCTTGTCATCTGCAGGTCTTTTGCTATGTAGTTGTATGAGTTGAACCCCCCAAATTGTGCACGCGACTCAACTTGAGGCTTTAATAAACTTCGTAATTCTATTCTTTGGATCCATTTGAAGCTATCTTATGATCATTTTTACAACCCTTCTGCTTCCTTGCTCTTCAGTCAGTCCTATCATGGACTCAAGGTCGGCAAAAAACACGGCTTGTAGGTCACGCTGATTTTCCCCTGACTTTCCTTGCAGCGCCACCGACAAAAGTGACATTCGATGTCAACGGACTTGTGATTTGAAGACACGCCCCTTGGAGCTTCGATCGATGACACGGGTGTGGCGAAGCCAAGGACTCGAAACTTGAGTCACTTGACTCTTTCATTGTCAGGCACCTTACAAGGTCCCGGAGGGTTCAAGCTACATATAGGTTTCAAGCAAAACACCGCGATCGCCGTCAGTTTTGGTTAATTAAGAATTTGAAGGATTCGAAATGGCAAAAATAACTTACAAAAGTTATGTCCTCTAATAATTTCTGTATTAATTTAGTACCTACATAACACTCAAATATTCCCAAGTAAAACCGTAAAAGCGAACTGTAAAGACTGACTGCAGTCCAAAAGGAGTGTCAATGTGAGTTAGCGAGCGTGTAAATAGAGACCTTGTAAAATTGTTATAACACAGTCCACACAGCTGCAGCAACACAAGCGAATACGGCGAAACCAGCTTGTCTTCCTACCAAAGCGTCCCATCCCCGAACAGCACCATTAGGATAAGCTGCATAAGTGGTGACGAGACCTTGAGTCGGGTTATCCGCACCAAAGACGGTAGAATACGTCGGAGTAGGGGCCTGTGTAACAATTTGGGTATGTACGGTCTTGGCTCCGACATACAATTGGCCGAGTGCATTGAGGCTACCGTTATCACCCAGCAGGTCTGTAGATGGTTAGCTGAGCGGCAGTTACTTCTCCATCATTGAAAGACTGACTGTAAAGACCACTGTCATCTGGCCGCTATACGATATGGCATGGATGAATTTTCGAACAAATAACAGAAGCAGATATACTCACGAAATAGCCAAACCAAGCGTAGCGTTCTATCCAAGGTAACGTATCCAGGTAGGCGATCGATGCATTCATGAAACTGACAACCTCTGCAAGCAGTTTATGGCGGATCTAATGCAGAGGGAAACCTAGCCTTACCACTCATGTTTGTCGATGTCGATGCAAACTCCGTGACCCAGATGCTAGTATTTGGGTAGGTTCCGTGGACTTGCCAAAGGTAGTCATAGAACCCCTCGACACCATCTCCGTACCTATATCTTTGCCATCAGGACGTCGGATGACAAGAACATCCAGACTGCACAAACCAATGTAACGGAATGAAGTCTATTGAACAAGGGGAGCACGCTTGCATGAATTGTTCGAGCCACGGCAAGCCTGTAGATGCAGCTGAAACCGCTGGTCCACCAAGGCGAACACCATCTGCTTTCATAGGCTCAAGATACTGCTGCCAAAGTTGGACGGCGTCTGTGGGATCGATATTTGCTTGCGCCTCGTTATCTGGCTCATTGAACGCCTTCCCAACAATAAAAATTCTGTTGCAGCAGCATAAAAATCTACGACACCTACCAGAATAGTCGAAGCGCCTTGTGTTTTGACTGATTCTGCGAATCCTTGGATGCCAGCAGATCCCCACTGCATCGGAATGTACTGGATACCGTCTATGGCGAGGTACTCTGGCGGGCTGCTGCCCCAGTCATACTGCCAGCTGATTTGGCTCTGTGTCTGATTAGCATTATCGATGTCACCAGGCGTATTGGGATCGGAGAACGCCATTCCACGCTTTGACGTTAGATTGCGTGCAGAGACGATCATAATACATGACAAGAGAGCTACAGCACGGAAGAAAGGCATGGTGGGAATGAAGGGTGACCAGAAAGTGCCAACCTTGAAAGATTTGGTGAGCTATATATCTGCCTTCTAAGTTATCGGAGACGGAAGCATCGAACACGGCTCTGTCAGTCTGCACTCAGGGCGAACTGTCGATGGAGGTGTCAGCCATTCGAAGACCAAGACATCCGTTAAGGCAGGTACCTTTTACGTCCCAGTAACTCGTTGTATTCTGCTGGATTCTGCAGACGTACTGTCTTCAACCACGCGAACTCGAAAGCCTCGGGTCCGTGAGAGTACAATCGAGCAAAAGAGATGCATTCTGTTGACATATGGCCAGAAACAGTCAAGAAATGGCTTGTCATAACATGCTATACAAGAAAATCTTTGACAGAAACATCAAGCTTATCATGTAGCCGTTCATCAGTATCCCGGACATCACGTCAAGAAGCGCGGAAGTATACAAGCACAGAGAGAAAAACGGGCTATGCAGCCGGCCGCGGCTCAATCCTAGCCTTCCTATTCGCTGGTGTAGCTGCCTGCATAGTGGTGAACCGCATGTACGCTGGTATTGTTTTCTGGGTGGAAGCAGTCACAACAATCATCACAATGTATACCTTTTACGTGAGTGATAGATCAACTGCTCAACATATACAGGTTATTACCACGCTCGCCATCCTGTAGTTTTAAACAAGCACCATAGCTGGAGCTTCTCTGTCCCATAGTGTGGGCCAACTGCTGCCAGATCCAAGGCATTACGCGCGCCACGCCGCAGAGAGAGGTAAAATCACGGGGCCCTGGTGGGTTCAGATCAGGCCTCAGGACTCGGTCAACTCCACAGATGAGTTGAATGCATAAGATCGCACAGAAGTAGTCATAGTTGGCATAGTTCTTTAACACAGCGACTGACTGGTACAGAGTGCACCGAACGGTAAGGAGAGGCGAGATAGTCACGGTTGGCATCTCAGTTGAACTTGGCATAGTTGAACTTGGCATACACAGCACAACCCATATAATTATTTTTATTAATATTTTTTTTTGCAGCGATAAGTAAGTATTAACACTGATTATTTTACTTCTGCTTCTGCAATGATTTTTACGTGCCGTACTTTCTCTGTTCTCTTCATGACGCGTACTCGACGGCATGCGGCTCCATCGCCTGACCTTATTCGCACCCGCTGTATTAGGCTGTATTTGACTCAAGGCGCGCTTCCGCGAGCACATTCATGACTCTGCTTACTCCTTTGTTTCTGGGCGATCAAAACATCTTAAAAATCACCGGAATTATTCTTGCCCCTTTGAATTAGGAAACAGCATGAAGTGGTTGGTTGATAATCGTTGGAGGGCCGTAATGAAGACGATATAGCTTCACGGCTGTTCAGTTTCTTCGAGAGACTGGGGGAATGTCGCAATACCGAGCGATTCGGGAAATTACTGAGGGTCTGAGGAGATTTGTGTTTGTGGTGACCAATCCATCTTGGAAACCTCAGTTTCGGCTTCCGCGAATCTTGATTATTCAGCGCCAAAAAAGCTCCGGCATGGAGATAAGGCCGTTGGAACTGAAAAATATTAAAGCCACCACAAAATGCTCAAGGAAGATAACATCATCCCCAGTCTCTTTCGCCCGGTTCGCAGGTGAATGGCAGACACTCCCCTCGATAACGTTACCCTCCACGGTGGTGCCTCCACCCGCAATGTCGATGTCGTGGACGCAGAGGAACAATTCAACGCACTCGCTCGTCAACTCAGCATTAGATCTCAAGAAGTCTCAAGAAAACGTTCTGCGCTGAGCGACAAAACCGTGGGCTCGTCCAACGATGACCTAGAAAAAGCCGAACCAAAAGAAGACGCGTCGGAAGCATTCGATCTACGCGAATACCTTACATCGTCTAACGACGCGAACCAGGCTGCGGGCATTCAGCATAAGGTGTGTACTTCGCTTTTCTTATCGACAACCCTTTTCTCTGATGTTCAATCGCTCATAGCACGTTGGAGTAACATGGGAAAACCTTGAGGTTAATGTCATGGGAGGAATGGACCACAAGGTGCGGCGCCGGCTCTCCCTTGACCTCCTGATCACCCTTCTAATTCAGATGTTATTTTCAGTTCTATGTTGGTACCTTTGGAGGTGAGTTCTTCGAGGCGTTAGACGCTTGGATTACGTGCTAAGGACTTTTTACGCACAGGCGCTGCCATTTCATTTTTCCTTGCTCCTCTTCTCTGGATATGGGGCTCGATCTCCCCTCTCTTCCCGTCAAAGGCGCCAATGCCCACCCGAACCATTCTTCACAAGTCGGTGATTCTTTTCTAGAATGGAGATGGATTGTTAACCCCTTATTAGATCCTCCGGTGTGTTAAAACCTGGTGAAATGTGTCTCGTCCTCGGTTGTCCAGGATCTGGTTGTAGCACCTTCCTTAAAACGATCGCGAATCAACGCGGTGAATACGCGAGTGTCGGCGGCGATGTTCTTTACGCCGGTATCAGTGCCGAAGAGATGGCGAAGCACTACAAGGGTGAGGTCGTATACAACCAAGAGGGTAAGCAGACATATTCGTTTTCACAGCTTGAACATTTTCTGACTTGCCGCCTAAAATAGATGACATCCACATCGCCACCTTGACAGTTGCGCAGACCCTAGCATTTGCGCTCTCAACGTAAGTCGGCTATTCCTCTCAAAGTAGCAATGCGCTGATAGAAATCTACATAGCAAAACTCCTGGTCCCAATGGCCGTCTACCTGGTGTCTCACGCAAAGAATTTGACCAAGAGGTTCTGGACACTTTGCTCCGAATGCTCAACATTTCCCACACCCGGCAAACCCTTGTTGGCGACGAGTTTGTCCGGGGGGTTTCTGGTGGCGAAAGGAAACGTGTCAGTATTGCGGAGATGATGGCTACCCGCGCTCGCGTACAGTGCTGGGATAACTCCACCAGAGGTCTGGATGCCTCGACAGCCCTTGATTTTGCTAAATCCCTTCGGGTAATGACTGATGTCCTCGGCCAAACAACTTTTGTCACACTGTATGTCAAATTATTTCTAGCATCGCGTCATACAACTTATCTTGCCCCAGGTACCAAGCCGGCGAGGGAATCTATGACCTATTTGACAAGGTTCTTGTTCTTGATGAGGGTCGCCAGGTGTTCTTTGGTCCGCCGACAGAGGCCCGCGCCTATTTCGAGAATCTTGGATACAAATCCCTTCCTCGTCAAAGCACTGCTGACTACCTCACCGGCTGCACCGATCCTAATGAACGCCAATTTGCTCCAGAAAGATCTATTCGAGATGTCCCTTCTAACCCTGCTGCTCTGGAGAATGCGCTTCGCTTGTCATCTTATGGCAAGGCCAACGAATCCAATTTGATTAAGTACAAACAGCTCATGGAAACTGAAAAGACCGACCAGGAAGCATTCCGTGCCGCTGTGGCCGCTGATAAGAAGAAAGGCGTGTCCAAGAAAAGTCCTTACACTCTTGGATTTACAGGACAGGTTCGCGCCCTCGCTGTGCGTCAGTTCCAGACGAAGATTCAAGACCGATTCCAATTGTATACCAGTTTCACCTTGTCTATCGTGAGTTTTAGTTATCGTGGCTGAAATCAGTGCCCTAAACCCCATCTTAGGCTCTTGCATTCGTCATTGGATCAGGTTATTATAAGCAACCTCTTACCTCTGCCGGTGCTTTCACTCGTGGAAGGTTGGTTTTTATACTGCGCGTGTGTGATACGAGCTAACTTTGAAGCCTCTCAGTGTTATTTTTGCTACTTTGTTGACTACATGTCTCGATGCATTCGGTGAGATGCCCATGCAGATGCTTGGTCGACCTATCTTGCGCAAGCAGGTAAGATTATTTTTGCAATAGATTATGTTGATAGCTCACGACATATCCAGACCGACTACAGTATGTACCGACCCTCGGCCATCGCACTGGCGAACACCCTCGCCGATTTGCCGTTCTCTGCCACCAGGATCTTGCTTTACGATATAATCGTGTATTTCCTATCTGGATTGCACTTCTCTGCTGGTGGATTCTTCACATTCCACCTTTTCAATTATTTCGCATACCTGGCCATGCAAGGGTTCTTCCGCACATTCGGTCTCATTTGCTCGAACTTCGACTCCGCTTTCCGTCTCGCCGTATTCTTCATTCCCAATTTGTGAGTACCAGAACTTCTGCGAGGTCAAGAAAGTTTACTGAAGCTGTCGAAGTGTTCAATATGCAGGTTATATCATTCCTGTCGACAGCATGAAACGTTGGCTATTCTGGATCGTGAGTTTTTTACGATAAGTTTTTTGCGAATGCTTGCTGATGGTATCTGATAGTACTACATTAACCCTATTTCATATGGTCTGTTTTGATATTTCTGTCCAAAAGCGGGTTTCTGATAATTCGCTTAGCTTGGCAAGGTTGCATGGAGAACGAGTTCATGCGCATAACTGTAAGTCACTTCGTGCTCGAAATCAGGATCGTACTTACTTTTTGCCTTGTCAAGCTTTCATGCGATGGAAACTATATTATTCCTCGCAATGGAAATGGTCTTACCCAATATCCGTAAGCTTATGCATCCTTCTGCGTCATAACCTTCCCTAAATGTACTTCAGGAACGATTTGGGACCCAATCAAGTTTGCACTCTTTTCGGCTCGAACGGTGGAAGCAGTGTCATCCCTGGGAGGGACTACCTTCAGGCTAGCTTCGGGATTGATGTCGCTGATCTCTGGCGCCGCAACTTCCTTGTAGTATTAGGTTTCCTTCTAGCCTTCCAGGTCACCCAGATCTTGGCTCTTGAATTCTATCCTGTAAGTATTTTGACACTGGTACTCGCATATCCTCTAACGAAGGTATACAGCAATACGGAAGTAACCTCTCCATCAACATTTTCGCAAAGGAGACCGATGAAATCAAGCAGCGAAACGCAATTCTCAAGGAGAAAAAGATGAAGCGTTTAGAGGCTCTCGAAAAGGGTGGTAACGAAGAGAAAGAGGTTGTTAAACAAGACAAGTGAGTGTTCCTTTTCAATCGTTCTTTACCATTCTGACACGATGTTTAGAGCTGCTATTCAAGCGCATCAAAAGACCTTTACCTGGGAGAATCTCAATTACCACGTCCCTGGTCCCAATGGCCAAATCCGCCTCTTGCATGATGTCTTCGGATATGTCAAGCCGGGAACTTTGACCGCACTCATGGGTGCTAGCGGTGCAGGAAAGACGACATGCCTCGACGTTCTGGCACAACGCAAGAACATTGGCGTTGTTACTGGCGATATCCTTGTGGATGGACGGCCTTTGGATTCGGACTTCGCACGAGGAACAGCCTATGGTACGCCCTAATGCTACTGCATGCTCTTGTAATCGCTCAACGCTACACTATAGCGGAACAAATGGATGTTCACGAAGGTACTGCCACTGTTCGTGAAGCCATGCGTTTCTCGGCCTACCTCCGACAGCCCGCTTCCGTATCTATAGAAGAGAAGGATGCCTATGTCGAAGAGATGATAGAACTGTTGGAACTTCAAGATCTTTCCGAGGCACTGGTTTTCAGCTTGAACGTCGAGGCTCGCAAGCGCCTTACCATCGGTGTTGAACTCGCTAGCAAGCCTGAGCTTCTCCTCTTTTTGGATGAACCCACCTCAGGTCTTGACGCGCAAAGGTCAGATCGCTCATCAGTGATGCAATTGTACCTTTTCTAATTATCCTTTAGTGCATGGAACCTTGTCCGCTTCCTGCGCAAGTTGGCCGACCAAGGCCAGGCCATTCTATGCACCATCCACCAGCCCTCTTCTCTTCTATTTGAGAGTTTCGACCGCCTATTGCTATTAGAACGTGGTGGCGAAACTGTCTACTTCGGTGATATTGGTGAAGACTCGCATGTCATTCGTGAATACTTCGCTCGTCATGGGGCTCTTTGTCCTTCCAATGTCAACCCCGCGGAATATATGCTTGAGGCCATCGGTGCGGGTGTGAGCCCAAGAGTCGGTGACCGTGATTGGAAGGATATCTGGCTGGATTCCGAGGAGTGCAGACAGGCAAAGACGGAGATCATGGCAATTAAGGAGAAGGGACTTGCAAAGCCTGTGACTAGTCAAAAGACCACCAGCACTTGTGGGTTCTTTTCTGCGTATTTAAAGGCTCAGTTGACCTATTTCCCGTTAGATGCGACGTCGTTCATCTACCAGCTCAAGACTGTTTCGCAAAGGAACATGTTAGCGCTGTGGAGATCCCCGGACTATATCTTCACTCGCCTCTTCGTCTCAGGTTTCATCTCCCTCTTCATCTCGCTATGCTTCCTTCAACTGGGAAACAGCTCAAGAGACCTTCAGTTCCGAGTCTTCGCAATGTGAGTTCCGTTCTTTATTTCTCCGATATACCCTTTGACGACGTTGGGAACCAGGTTTTGGGTTGTAGTCTTGCCAGCCATCGTCATGTCTCAAATTGAACCTGTCTTCATCTTCAATCGACGCGTTTTCATCAGAGGTACGCTGAGTGGTCATTTCGATGGGATTAGTACTGAATTGAGAATCTTGTGTCAGAGTCTTCGAGTCGAATTTACTCTCCATATGTCTTTGCAGCTAGCCAGTTAATCGGAGAGATCCCATACAGCATCATTTGCGCTATCGTTTATTGGGTGCTGATGGTGCGTAATTCCAACCTTTCTCAAGCGCTCTTCATATGAATTTGCTGTTAGGTTTATCCCATTGGCTTTGGTCAAGGTTCAGCCGGCTTGAATGGAACTGGCTTCCAACTCCTTATCATCATGTTCATGTTGCTATTCGGAGTGACCTTAGGACAACTCGTTGCAGCGCTTTCTCCTAGTATTCAGGTAATGCAAAGGTGTCTGATCGTGATGATTCGTAAAGCTGAATATCAAACTTCTTCAGGTCGCAGTTTTGTTCAACCCCTTCCTCGGATTAGTCCTCTCTCAATTCTGCGGTGTCACTATTCCGTATCCCACTCTGATCGAGTTCTACCGTTCATGGGTTTATCAGTTGAATCCTTACACTCGTACCCTGGCAGCCATGGTCTCAACAGAGTTATAGTATGTGTTGTCGTCCTTTTTCAGTGACGATATTAATGTCAGATTAGTGGATTGGTTATCAAGTGCAAAAGTGATGAATTTGCCGTCTTTGACCCCCCTTCGGGCCAAACCTGCGCGCAGTGGGCCCAGCCATTTGCGGACGCATTCGGCGGTTACATCAATAACCTAAATGCCACGGCCGCCTGCCAATATTGCCAGTATAAAGTAGGAGATGAATTCTTCGAACAACTGAACATCAAGTTTTCCCTTCGTTGGAGAGATGCCTTCATTCTCTTCTCATTCTTCGGTGAGTCTTTATCACGACTTCTCTGATACTACTCCTTCTCATCTTTAATGCGCCCAGTCTTCAACCTCATATGCACGATCAGTATGTTCCATTTTATATGTGATGCAAGCATGGAACTAATCATCTTTCTCAGTCGCCTCTCGTCTCCTCAGATACGCTAAGCGGTAGAGCGATTGCTAGTAGCGGCCCCATAGACTTCATGATATTCATTAGAATTTACTAATTCATTAATTACCGCACCCACCATATTCTATCCCACCCTGCATCAAGTACATCGCTTGTCTCTACACAACTATACCGGGATTCCTTGCAATCATGACGAGTTTTATTTAGCACACCGAATGACTGGATACACAATTTCCGAAACGTGAAAGTGTTATTATACACAACAAGATTATGCATGTGGCAAGCCGAGAGACTAGGGAAAGTCATTATTTATTGAGCAGGTCCAATGACTCAAGCTTTGGGTCGGGCAGGCTAGCGTGCGCAATTCAATAGTCAACAAGATGCTTCGAGTCATATGCAAAGAAGCAAGAACGTACGATACCATCAGGAATTCCTATATCTTCTAGAGTAAGCCTCCCAGCATCAACTTCTGCTTTGAAATGTTTCTGGAACTCCAAAACTTGTGTTATTCCAGGATCGCGAAATGATGCAGCGCTTGAAAATTCCCATATCACCTTCATCGCTGGCGCGCTCAGCCGGACTTGTTCAGCAATAGGAAGTGTCACTTTCAAAGGACTCCTAGCAAACCAATGAGCTTCGAGGCCAATTTTGAGGAACAGGACAAAATGCTCGTCGTCGATGGGGTATTTTTTTGCACCCTTGACATATTCATCGGCTGCTTCCTTGCATAGATAAATGTATTCATCGTCGTTCCGAGTCGCTGCTGCCTTTCTCAAGTAATACCAACCTAGAACACTGCATAATCCTCAGGACTGAGAAGAAATGTCAAGACTTGGACCAGCTTACATATGTGCATCAGCTTCAGGATAAATCCAGAACGAACTCGCAAATCCTGGATCGACCTCGTATGTTGGGGGTGGTAAATACTCGTCAAGGATCTCACGTGCAACTTGAGCAATGTCCTCCAGGATTCCTTGCTGCGGCGTGGAGGTCTAATAGCATTGCATCGTGAGAGAGCACAGAATTACCAGCATCATACACTGCACCTCCATAAGGATGTTCATATATAGTCGCTTTACGCCTCGTATAAATGTCGCCTCGAAGATTGCACCACGATCAATCTTAGCAACATTTTTCCAAGTTCGTGCTCCCCACGTTAAGACTTGAAGCGCATCAAAAATGAATTGAGTGGAGGATCCAGGCAACCTGAGCGTCGCTTGGAGATATCCACGCATAATCCAACCGCTGAAGTAAAATACACAATACACTGGAATCAAATCGAGTTAGCTTTTTGTCTCGGAATTAATCCATACCGAACAGTAACAGACAGGGCAGGACGAACAGCGGTCCAACCTAGAGTTTGCAAACGCTTCAGGGCCTGCTCTTGAACTAGTTTCGGGCCTCCTGTTACCCATGCATTGTTGTGCTGTGCTTCAAGCATCACTATGGCCCATCAGCCTTTTGACGGCTGCACTGAGGTGGAAAGGCTTTACCCTGCATCTCGTACTTCTTTAAGAATGCATTATTTAGGTGAAAAACACGCCTGTCACGAAGAATTGCGTTTGATAGCACCTCGAGGACCTGCAGCAAGGTGGCCAAGGTCGACAACCCACAAAATCTAAAAGATGAGCCATGAGCACGTACCCCCAGCTTTCCCTTCAACCCTTGTTGGCCATTAACCATCACTAATTTTTGTTCATCCATAGCATCAACAGCTTCTTTGAATTCCTAGCACAGAGATATTAGGAAAAGCTTGGTATCAATAGTCATTTGGAGCGTACTCTATAGGCAAACAAAATGACAAAGCCCTGTAAAACATCATGCATCAGTACTCAGTGTTTACTTCGACTCCACAGGAACAACAGGAAACATACACTGGATTCAACGCGTTTCTTAGATATGAGTTCAGCTTCTATCTTCATGGCTCTCTTCCATGGAAGATTTTTGGCTTCTTTTGATCCATCGGGATAGAGAATATGTTCAGGTGTGAATTTCCGGCCGAGCATGGCTTCCGCTTTCTTTAATCCTTCCTCAAACTGAGTTTTGAGGACTTTGTCAGTTTTTGATAACTCCCCTGTAGATGGAAGGCAATTGAGAGCCTTTTTGTATGTTTTAACACTCTCGCTCCAGCTACCGATTGCCTGAAACGGGTTAGTATATTAATATATAGCGTTACGGACGAACCGACTCACAAGGTATGCAGTGCCTTGTCTTCCCCAAGCCTTCGCATACTTTGGATCAAGCGTAGTGGCCTATATGCTTCATAGATCAACACTCCTCCAGGATATAACATATAAAAGCCAAAACCTTTTCTGCGTCTTCAATGGCGTCCATATATCTGGCGAATAGACACTCAGACGGAAACTCTATATGGAAAGCGATGCGACTTGCTTTTTTAACGCTAAAGCACTCGCAGCCCGGTTAGACCATAGAATTGGATTTTTCGCATCCTGCTTGATCGCCTCTGAGAACTTGTCATAGGCTGCCTGGTACTTAGAGGCTCCAAAGAGGGCATTCCCTTCGCCTTTCAGAATTTCCGCGTTTTTTGAAGCACTGGATGCCATTGACACAAGGTGAAGAGCTAGGGAGGGTGACAGAGACCAAGGTCGTGTATCGGGGCATTTTAAATAGAATTTGAAAAGAACGGCGATCACAAAGTGTTGACAAAGAGCATCGAGAAGAAGCCGTAACAAGCCAGATCTTCCGAACGATCTCACCATGGCTCCCTATTCAAGTACAGAATTACATACATTTCGGAAAGAGGAACTCGAACGCCAAGACGTCAAGCTTTGGG